>JANHZU010004279.1:315898-328283 GCA_032468055.1 Acrochordus granulatus
TGAAATTGAAAAGACGAGTACATGATAAATGCACACATCAAGAACATTTTAATTTGTCTTCTTGCAGTCCTAGATTTCAGGGAAGAAATGTCCTGATTCTATTATTGTGATTCTGTGTTTCTTTTTACAGACATAAACGTGCACATACACTTGCTATACATATACCCAGACATCTTCCTATACTTTCCATATTGTACAGTAGAATTCCTTTAGCAAATGTCCTATATATTATTGCCCTAAATCTTGTAGTGAGAGTTATTTTCAATAAAGGTTATTTTGGATTACAACTTTATAGCAAAGTCCCATATTTGTTTGTCCACGATTAAGACCCACTGTGTTCCATGGAAATTATTGCCATTTCCAGATGTTTTTTGGCTTTCAGCCAAAATTACTCAATTAATTAGTAATAGAAACCTGTAACCAGTTCAGGAGAAAAGTCAAAAAACAGCAAAGGAGGGAAAGAAAGCTTGAAGCATATTAGCAAACTAGATTAGGAGAACAATTCAAAACGGAACTGTGTCTGTGCTAGATGGCTGCTACTTTTGTCAGAATTAATATAATACTCTAACAAATCTGCCTTATGAGTTATGAAAATTTGTCTCTCAAGCCCTGAAATAAAAGCAGTTTTCCATTTAAACAGATAGCTTTCTGTGGAGCGCACATATCTCAGATAAGGAACATTGTGAATTCACCCCCCATCCTCTCTAATATGAAGCATTTAAATGTTGATCTTATTTATAATATGAAGAAACGGAGAGGGAGAGGGAAAAAAGAAAACCAAATCTATTTTTCATCTGGGCTATTATTATTTTCTGCTTATTGCTCTGTCTATAATTTTCATCTGCCTTTCCTTCGATGTATATGTGGTGTGTGCATGTAAACACATATACACATACATATACTGCACTGCAGTGGAAAGGAAGATTTAAATACTTTCAGACTGACTGTATCCGTCATTTGCATTCCACTGACTCATTCAGAGCAAAGACATCTGAGCAGAAATACAGCAGATAAAAAAGAAACCATTAATCCAATGAAGATTACTGGCACAGAATCTTTATCCTCTATCCTCGCAGCAGCGAGACAAAGATCTTACTATCTGCATCCCACTGGCTTAGCTTTGGAAAATAAGTAATGTAGCTGGTAGTTGTGGTGCTGCTTTCTTGCTTTATTTCATTTTTTTATTTTTAAAGTGCATTATATTGGACTGAAACTTCAACCTTATTAGAAATAGGAGATTCCAGTCATTGCTTTTTCAGTACACATCTGCCCCTTCTATACTATCAATATATTACACCTACCTTATTTCTTTTCTAATACTTAATCTCCATAGGGTGGGTGGAGTAAACTTTCATTTCTTCATGCAACAAAATACAAATGGTCTTTTTCAATAATAGATAACATACTTCTGACTAGAGAGAAACATCTTCTTAGTCCACAGACCATGGTCACAATAAACTTTAGATAATGCTACTGAATTCTCAAGGTGGTATAGCTTTTCAACATTGATTAGATCACACCTCAATGCCTGATACAGGCCTTGCTTGGTAGTTAGGAAACAGTAATCTCCTATTTTGAATTTAGTCTACCCCATCCTTGCATAAATGTCTCATATTTCAGTGTTTATAAAAAGAGTAGAGGTATTTTTAGCAAATGCACTGCATATAAGTTTTCCAGATGGTGTTTTTCTATTAGCCAAGTCAGCTAACCAATTAAGCTCACAAATCATCATTGCAAAGACACTTAGGACAGGAAACTTGGTTTAATAATAAGATGGAGCAAATGGTAAAACTAAGGTTCTCTCTCCAGCCCCAAAGAAGTGGTGATGGGGGTGATCACAATGATTTTATTAATTTGAGAATAAACGTAGTTACTGAGTCCAATATTACTACTCTTTTTCTCTCCAACATATTTTTCATATGTAATAAAAACATTCTCGTTTCTTTTTGGCAGAGATGTAGGATACCATTGCATCAGAGAAAGAGACCAGAACAGACCTTTATGAATATTTAGAAAGGATGAAGTTAGAATGGAGTAAATGCAGATCCATCCATTTTTAGACATATGAAAATGTGAGAGCCGTTTTTTTCTAGTAGTTAAGGAACAAGGCTAGAAACCAGGAAACTGTGAGCTCTAATCCCACTTTAGGCATGAAAGCTGGCTAGATGACTCTGAGCCCTCATTCTTTCTCTAACCCTAACAAAAACCACTTCACAGATGAGTTATTGTTGTGAGAAAATAGGAGGAGGAAGAATATGTTTGTTTGCCATCTTGAGTTATTTATAAAAATAATAAAGGTGAGATTAAAAACAATCTAAAAAATCTACTCTGAATTAGCCTGTTCTGTCTCATGATTGCAAAGCCTATGACTTGTAAAGGGGGGATGTTGGGGTAGGAGGAAGAACCCCACCTTGAGGATTTTAGGGTAGGAGATTATATACAGGTGGTGACAGGCATGGGGTGCTATGGGAGCCAGAGGGCAGGCAGTTGCAGGGGAAGACACCCCTGATGTTTAGGACTGGTCACATGTTCCGGCCCTCTGTGATCACGCTCAGCCCCTGGTGAGCATACCCTTGGAGGCGCTGCAGTCTGGTTGCTGCTGCTGAATGCCAGGTCAGTTAATAAAGCTCCCCTCATTTGTGACATCATTGAGGAGGAGCATGTGGACCTGGAATGCATACCACGTTTATATGTTTTTCACCACTGAGTTATTTTTCCCCTTTTATTGTGATGAATCACTGAATCCTGAACAGGTCCCTGAAGAATGGGTCTCCTTCTTTTAATTGCCTGAACACCGACACATATTCCATTTCCATCACTGTATAGGCACAAACACCTAATCTAATTTAATCATTTCAAGGTCATGCCTTCCCCCCAAAGATAAGCTCTATTCAAGCAGGATAATATCCAGACTGCTTATTTTGTGAGTGGGTTGGGTAATCTCCATCCTCGCTGATGTCACTCAAATGACATTAGCTTCCTGCAGGGAATTGTAAGGTTTACTATGTCTGTACACAGAAAGGCTTTCCCTGTGGACACCTCTGCTGAACTTATGGACATCTGCTGAAACTGACAAGATTAGTGTGATACGGTGGGGGCAGTTATATGGGACGTTCAGTTGTGAATGCTCAGGGTATCATAAATGCCAGATAGGCGCACACCGCTTGAGTCAATGTGGAGGTAGGAAGTAGAAGACATCTCGAAGGGACTGTGTGTCGCGTCCTTTTTCATAAAACGAGGTGTTTAGAACTCCTCTTGTTCTGAACACCACTACCTACATAAACTTGCCTCTTTGTTTCTTTCATGGAGCAATACTGATTTTCTGTTGAAAGATCTGAAGCAGAGTTTTGAGCATCTTCTTTTTTCCTGCAATAATAAGATGTCACCTTTTTGGAGTGATTGCTGACCCTGCGTTTGTCATAGACAAATCTTTCTTGACATTTTGCATTCATGACATGACAACGCACATGTTTACAATATCCAAAAGTTTTCCTCTTAAGGAGAATGTAAGAGTTTCAATTAACTTATTTTGGCATTCAGTTATGATATGAAATTTAAAGAAGCAATTTGTTTTGGAATAATTATGTTCAAGCAGGTAAGAGGTCAGAAATGCTGATCCATGGACTGTATTATTTTGATCTGATACCTGTGAAAAAGATAGATATTACCTACCTATGTATTTGATGAATGAGAACAAAAATAGAAACAATTTGGAGGTTTGGACTTTTTTTCTAGCAATTTTGTTTCCTGTCAAAGAAAAAAAACAGGAAATAAATTTCTGGAAGAAACACCATGCTGAATAAGACACTTCAACCTTTGTCTTTTAGGATTATGAAATGTGTAGAGAGGGTGGAGGGGAAAATCCTTTATCTTTGATATGGAAAATCATGTCTGGCACTTCTAAAGTATAATTATTTTGTTGATTTAAATTTAGCAATACTAAGTAATTTAGTATTTAGGGGTCAGAAGTAAATCCTATTTCGTTTTCAATATAGAAGTTTAGAACTAAGAAATCCACCCCCACTTAAGTCATTTGAAGTGATAACGATTTCTGGTTTAAACCCAGAGGTCTTTCTAAACATCTCTCTTTGTAGCAAGAGTATTCCTTACCATTTTTAATTGCACTTTCCAGTATTAACACTCTTTCTGGCTCCTTTTAGGAACCTGTCATTTTGCCAGATACTAGGGAAAAAAAGTTGGAGGACTTATTGCAAAGGATATGAAAGAAAGCAATAAGGTCTTTCAGTTTCCTAATTCTTTTATTCTTACATGAAATTAGGAGATAGGAATAAAACTACCTTTTAAGGATCTCTTGTTTGAAAGGAACTTTCATGGCCTAATACGAAACATAATAAAATATATCAGATTAAAAACACTTGCAAAGGAACTGAAGTAAAGAGCTGCAAGTTTCTGATTCTGTTTTGGAAGTTAACCATTTGATGGCTAATGTGTTTCAGATGCAGTAGAACAAGGATTTTATACTGTATTCTGTGAAATCCTTGGATCTGACAGGAACGTGATCATGTTCTGAGAGACTACAGTAAGGGCAAAGTTTAAAAAGTTATTTTTTCATCACTAATGTTGCTGTGAACAAGGACAACCTGTAAAGGAGTGGAATCTTTGCCAACCGGAGGTGATGTAGAAGAGATTTTCATGGTTAGAATGGATCTTATATAGGGACATTCGTTTGTTTTTAACTTCTGTTAAAACTAATAAGATTTAAATTTGAAAGGAAATTGTATTTTTATTGAACAAATAATATCTATTTAGAGTTCATTTCCATGAACCCTAGTAGAACTCCAGAAATCAAATTCAGGTGGATACATTCCTGCCTTGGTTCCCTTCTTGAAGCATACCGATTGGTCTGGAGAATAAGACCACCTAGAAGACTTGCAGTTTTTTCAGAAAAGGGAATAGCTTAATCTGGCCAGTTGTTGCTCAGCCAATTTACTAAGCATTATTAGTAGATTACATCCTAAGCAGCTTTGTATGAAATATTAATTGGCTAACTCAGGAGGAGGTATGGGCTGAGAAACAAGCTAACTTCAAAGCGGGACAGTCAACATGAGATCAACTGCATCAGTTGGTGGAAAAAATAAAGAGGAATTCTTTATGCCATCTTTACTAACTTTTGATCTGATCTCTAAAGTGAGATTATGAAGAAAATGGCAACTTCGCCTGCAGGTTGAAATTTATTGTGGCTGATGCTTTCATGTTTGAGAACTTCTATATGAGAATCACTGCCATTGGCAATTGCTCTGCTTCAGTTCCCATCTGGAAGGCTGCATTCTTGTCCCACATTTATTTAATTGTTATATTGATTCCACTGTAAAACCCCTATCTGAAAGGAAGTTCCACCCTCCAGGGTTATGTTTTAATATTACTTCCATTCTATTCCATGCTGACAGTGCCGTTATTCTCTCACAAACTCAGATTGTCCTTTGGCAAAGTCTGAGGGCTGTTATACTATTTTGTTGTGAAGAACTTCAAATTACCTATAACAAAACAATTCCAAAGTGGTGCTGTTTACTAATCATTGTGCAAATTGCCTCTATAAATGGAAAAAGAATGGCACCCAAATTGAATCGTCTGAGGTTTTTAAATTCTTGGGAATCTACTTCCAATCTTCTACTGTGTGGGGATATCAATCTTGTGACATTTCAGTCTGTGCCCAAAAGGCTTCAAATGCTATAATGAGTTTTGCCAGACGTAACTGCAGTAATTTTGTTCCTGCTGCCACTGAGCTATTTAGAGCAAAGGTGCTGAGCTTCCGCTTACGCAGGGCACTTCTCTGTCTCTATAAAGACTTGAGCACATGGCAAGCATTTCATTCAAAATTTTTAAGAACCTTGCTCTGTGTGCCTTGTGTTTGATTAATTGTGTGCCTAATGCACTTCTTCATTTGGAGCTTGGTTTCACCTCACCCAAGGGTCATATGAGAGTCTGTCATTTAAAATAGTGGCTAAAAATAGCCTTGGGATGGATCCCTAACTTAGTCCATTCTTATTGATAGTCCCCTCTTTATGGAAAAAAGTATAGTCACAGATTTAGCCTACTCTGATTTTCAGTTCAGTCTTTAATCATGATGGGGCTGGAAAAAGCCTCTATAGAAACAAAAAAAGTCCCCTTATTTTTGACTTCAAGACTTCAAGCCAGTGATTCCCAACTTTTTTTTGGCCATGCCCCACCTAAGCATCTCTAAAAACTTGATGCCTCCCTTTGAGATATAATCAGATAAAAGTTTCAAAACTTTATATTAAGTGCCCCTTCACACAGCCAGAACCAGAAACTACTGCAAGAGTAACTTCAGCGCAAGTGCGACTCCACATGAACATTTAGAACATGTTCCAGATGCAAGTTGTTGAGAGTGAGCTTACAGCGTAGCCACTGATACATCAAATTTGGTAAATTTCTTTTAATTTTAAACTATGTTTCATAAACAAAGACAAATTGCTATTAAAATTATTGATAACTTTATTAATTTTTGCAGTGATAGGATTTATTGCTCATTGATATTAAACTGGAAAAAATTGTTATCAACACCTCATTCTCGAATTGCCTTCTTAATAATCAAATTTACCCCTTGTGGGGAATGCATTGAGAACCACTGCCCTAAACCCTCCCAGCAAAGACCTATCTACAAACTCTTCTCCACATATAAACATTTCTTTAATCCTGTCACCTTAATAAAATTTAAATGTTTTACTTTCCAGAATATTGGAAAGGAGTGGTCACATTTTTTTCCCGGGGGGGTTATACTTGGATGACACTGTTGGAACATTAATGGATGTATTGTTGCACTGCTCTTTTGGTGCTTGCCAGGCATGAAGACACACCGCTTAATTGGTCTGAAGCCCAAAATCAATTCATAGATACATCCATGAGCTAATTCTATTAAATTCTGATTGCCATCAGGTTTGTATTTTTTGTTTTATTTTATTATGAATCTCAATTTATTGTACTACCCTATTATTGTATTGAACCTTGTTTGGTTTATGATTGTCATTCATTCACAGGAAAGCTTTTGTCAGAACTGAATTTACTGCCCTATTTTTATTCCAGAGATGGGAGTTCCATCAAGCATCATCCTCATCAAGCATAAATCCATTTATTCATTTAGCCAATCAAGCAATCAATGATTTTTTTCTCCCAACAGCAGTAATTCCAAGAACGATCATTGGCTATATATTATGGAGAAATGATAGTAGTAAAAAGAAGGTTTCTCTATGGTTGTCACCTCCTCACCTTGATAATGTGATGGGGTGGATTCTGCTAGGTTGCCCTAATCCTATTATTTTACTTACTGGCATAGTAAGCAACAGTGTTTTAGGGTAAGTCAGTTATAAGAGAGATGACATTCTGTACTCAAGGAGAAGATATATGTCATATTGCAACACTTTTTGAGTGTTGAAGATATATTGTACCATTTTGGAACTTTTTTAGCAAAAAAAAAGTAAAACTGGGATAGCTGGAGTTCAACATCAAAAAACAAGAATATGCTGAAAGTGAAAATGTGTAAGGGAAGTAGAGTGTCAAGAAGGAAAATAATTAATCTCACTTCCATGCGTGCTTCAAAAGTAAAATGTTAGGAAGAAGCAGGCCCAGACAGCTCAATTCTAATCTAAAGGTTTATTGAAGCTTCATGGTCACAAGAATTTTTCTGACTGCCAGCCTAAACATGCTCTCCTCCAGATATGGCTAATGGTCTGCAAGAAAGGTAGGATGTCTGGTGTTTGTGCATGCACCCCATAGAGCAGCATTCTAGGCTGCACCCCTCTCTTTACACTTGGTTCAATCCTTTTTCCCCCACATGAAAGCTTCCAAGATATGAATAAGAAGAATAAGATATGAATAATAGGAATCAAAATGTAAAAGTAATGTTGCTTTCTTATGTAAGAAATAAGAATTCTTCTGTGATTTGATATGAATTAGTATTTGGGTTAAATTTGCTGCTGAAGGAATGTTAGCTCCTGTTTGAAGAATATGTTTTCAAGCAAAGTTCAAGATATATAAAGTCTTTGCTGGCTAATTTCTTAAAAAAATATTTTATATCTTAATTTCTAGCAAGTCCCTGATTTTTGCCAACTGTCTTTACTGTACTATTCTGAAACATATTTTCTTAGTGTTAAGGGAATGATTTGTAGGTTGTATGGGAGGGCGCTTGCCAATTTTGTCTTCTGGATCTTTGTTCAATGTCTTAACATTTTTTAGCTGGGAGGTTCTTGGAGGCACCATAGTAATAACATCATAAGAAAGGGAAGGCAAAAGCCTTTCTTGTCTGAAGTTGCAACTATCTGATCCCTTCTTAAAAAGCTTGCCCTGGATCCTTAAGAAATTAGCTTTTACAGGGAAGTTTCTGACTATCTATGATTGGATGATTGAGACAATGGTGGCTTGATTTGATGAATGATCTTTGTTGAGGAATTAACAGAAGTTGACTCTCTTATTTTTTTTCCTGTGGCATAAAATCTTGGCAGCTAATTAAGATCATCTGTGCAGGCACATCAACAGGATTGTAAGCTTATGTACTGATGACTTGGGGATGAACCTTCTCAAATGCCTAATTTCTTTTCTAAACAACGGAAAAGCAGAAACAAGCTAAGATAAAAACATGCATATTTGATTTTCTTTCTTTGTCATTAATTCCCTGTAGGTTTTCTCCTTGTTTTGAAATACGTTTGTTCTGTTATCAATGTAAACCAAGATGAATCCTAATTCTGTGTGCAGTCCTTGACTTTTAAGTTTTAAGAGCTAGTGTGGTGTAGCAGTTAAGGTGTTTGGTTGGCACTAGGGAGACACAAATTCTAGTGCATCCTTAGCTATGGAGTTTCACTGAGTGATTTTGGTTCAATCAATCACCCCAACTAACTTCTCTGGGCTCTCACTGTGGGCAAAGAAATGGGAGGAGAGAATATTATATATAATGCTTTAGATCCTGAAGAAAAGATAGGATGTGAATTTAATAATATATGAGTGTCATGCATTTGCCTTATTTTACTTCCTAAAGGTAATATAGGCCCATGCTGAAAACGATCATAGCCCAATGTAGGAAAGATCAGATTTTCCTCACAAGCCATCCGAAACCCCGTACTTTACAGCCAAATGTGTGTCAACATGAAGCATATACGCATACAAGAGAGACAGAGAGGTTGAGATGGGGTCAAAACTTGCTTTCTACTATTAAGAATCAGTATTTTTCTTATTTTTGTTGTGCACTCCTGTACTCTTTTTTCTTGGGTGCTCATATGATTGTTCTCTTTGGCTTTGCCAAAAGGGTTACAAAGGCTCTGGCTCTTTTTCAATAATTTTCCAGCAGAGAGCCTTTTGTGGGACGCAGCCTTTTATCTCTGACTTCACAATTCTGGAAATTATAACACAATTGCCACTCTCCTTTCATTTGGATCTTATAGCAGAAGCAGCAAATTTGTTCTTGAGTCACAAATGCATCCTTCTGGAAAAGCTTTCTCTCAAGCTCTCTGGGTGGCGTATGTGCTTAACATTATAGTCCCTTTGGGGACAATGTGATAGATCAGCCAGCTTTCCTTTCCTTTCTCTTTTTTCCCCTCTATTCTTTTCACAAGGCCTAATATTCTTGCTAAGAATGGCCCTCTTTGAATAGAAGCATGGTGGAATATTTTTTCACTGTCTGAAAGTCTTTGACCTTTGGCAGAGCAAAGAGGTTGCTGCAAATCAACCCACTGTAGGATTTCCAGCAGATAGCATGGCACTGAGTTTGCAGACATCTTTTTAGAGTTTGAGACAGACTAGGACTGAAAGGGAAATACAATTCCATGGGCATCTGGGTGTTTTAAATATGTTTACCCCCTGGTAAATGCAATAAGGGGCTGAAAGAATAAAATGAAGAGACTTATAATAAAATTCAGGGGGCTTCAGATAGCCTTTCAGTAATTAAAGCACGGCTTATCCCTCTAATGGTATGTGGGAGTGACTTTGGGAGATGGGGCAAGATCCACAGCCAAACGAATCATCGGATAAGAGGCAGCTTAGCCTGCAGCAGGAATTCAGGCGTGGCAAACGTCTCCCTCCTTAGTTTCTTGGGCTGTAAAGGTGCAGAAGAGAAATGTACTTGCAGATTTGCAAGATTCTGTTAATGTAACCTTACAATAGAATGGGTTCATCTAGGTGTGTTTCCTGTATGGACTACCTCACAAGGCTGACAGAACTCATGCTTTGTTTCTTTGTTGAAAAGATGTTATGGAGATGTTAACCTGTAAGGGGCTGTATTGTTTATCTGTTTTCCCCTACCCCACTCTTTTGCCCTTTGACCATATATTTTAATAATAATAATTTTAAGAAACCCTGTCCCCATTTCTTTAATAGATTCTATACAGTGCTTTGGAATTCAACATCATTTTTTTCCCTCCCCAGGCCAGATGTTTCATCCTTTTCTGCTAAATAATCTTGATGGGCTGCCACAAGGTGGAAACAACTGGAAATATTACTCCTTATCTTTATTAAGAAGTGACATTGCATACATCCTAATTCCCCCCTATCCGTGCTTTCTCTGTTCAGGTTTCTTTGTTTTCTCTGGAGTCTTACCTTTTGCTGAAGAAGAATGCAATGGCAGGATAATCTCCTGGCTGGCTATCCCACCATTTTGCTAATAAGGTTCTAGATAACATATCATGAATATGGAGCTCAGGACAGATTCTGCAAGGGACTGCTTTGTGTCTTTAATCACAGTTGGAATGCATAACCAGGCTCCACCTTTCAACCCTATTTCCATCACGCTGAGAGAGCGAGGCTGGGACTGCTAGACAGCTCAAAAGAGATTGCAGCTCAGATGTCCTGGAAAACAGCAAATCTCCAGACCTGGCAGAATCCGTTACCATGAGAACTGCAGATATTTCCATTGTGATGGCTTGCTCCAGCAGCCATCTGTTACACCCATTTGATTAGGAAGTACAGTTCAGCTTGTACAGGATTTCCATCACACCTTATCCCATGGCAGCCTACAGGGATGGTGGTGGTGGGACCAGCTGGGGTGGTGGAGGCGGCAAAATGGCATTTGGAGATGACAAATGAGAGGGTCTTACACTGCAGTCATTTCCTGAGGCATTTAATGAAATGCTACAAAGGAGGCACTTGAGGGACAATAGCATTTCTCGGAAGAAAAGATTCCATAAGGGATCTTGAAAGGGATTAGCTTTCCTGCGTTAGAAAAGAAGATCAGCCCAGAAATGAACTGTATTTAGTAATCCGTCACACTTGTCTTGGAGAAGAGGCCTGAATCTTCTGAAAATGCATGGCCATTGTAGGTGGGTGATTAATCAGGATATTAGCTGTGTTACGATTCGGTACAGGAATTCCCAGCTTCCAAGAAATGTATCTGTTTGGAAAAATAGACAGGGATAAGATTGTAAGTAAACAAAGTATTAATATTTAATTAAAGCCTTTTTAAATGAAAGGGAGGGTGTGGGATGATGCAATTTTGTACAGGTCATGCAGTCTGTCAAGTCTGTAGTGAATGATGGACTTTTTAGGATTGCAAGCAGGAATATGGATATATCTGGGACTGCATTTGAGATATTTTGCACGCAAAGCACCATCACTCTCCCCGCTCCCTGCCTCCATTTTCTCTATTCAGGTATCAAACTGGAGATTTAATGCAGAAGACGTTCAATTCTGCCCATCTTAAGTCAGATTGTAATGGATAGTTCTAATGACAAGCAGGGAAAGGGAGAAATCTTGCCTTTTTATGTAGCTTAGATGATTTGTGTTGTGGATGTGTTTTTTTTTTCTTTTTGCTCTCAGAAGATTCTAATAGGACAAAAACAGTTTTGTGAATGGGCAATTTACAAATCACTGTGTAAAATGGCCTCGCACAAAAGGACATCTGAACACCAACACTTTAAGTTTGGTTGCAGAGCATTGCACTGTATAATTCACCAGGGTGTCATGTGTACACTTGATCATTTCTAGCATTTACCTCTTTGAGAAGGATAATCAAATTGTATGCCAATTATTAAATTCTGGGTTACTGGCACAATCCAATCCTTGTGTGCGTGCGTGTACACACGTGCGTGCATGTGCACATCTCAGAATCCTTACAAATACAGCAGACTTAAGTAAAACAGATTCAGCCTGCAATTGTATACCCACTGTCAAATATGGCTTACAGCATTTGTTTGGAAGCAAGCCACTCTGAACTGATAGGGCTTATTTTTGAATAGATATTGTCTAGGATGATGTTGATCATTCTGAAAAATTGGGTCATCCGGAATTCAGGTGTCTTTCCAAAAATCCTGCATTTTCATAGTTGGGGGATCTCAGTGGGGAGAAGTGCCTTTTCCACGTCGTGTCCTTCAGATTTGTTGTGACTACAGTTTCCAGCATTTCTAGCCATCTTGAATGGCTAGTATTC
>JANHZU010004279.1:365973-381411 GCA_032468055.1 Acrochordus granulatus
AGATGTTCTCCAGGAGCTTTCAGGATAAAATAGCCCTTTCTGATACTTGTCTTTCCTTCCTTTTCCTTTACTGTTAGATTACATTTTTGAGAAGAAGGGCTATTCTTCCAACTTCAAGAAAATCAAGTACATCTTGTTCTTTGGCTGTCTGCACAGATTTCCTTCATGACAATTACTTTTTAGGTTGTTCCCAGGGAACCTGGCTTGCTGTGCATAAGAGATTATCTGTTCAATGAAATCAAGCCTATGCTAACATGGATGTGATGACTTGTGTAGGCCAAAAATCCAAAACAAATATATAACTAAAACCCAAGTATAGTTTTTTCATAGTGTTCATTTTCAAGTATATGGAACTTGTTTCTTTATCTAAAACATGTATGTCTGAGTCGCAAAACTTCAGATGATGGGGCAGCAAAGGGCTAATGAAATATCTAAGTCTTTGCTCCCATGTGGTAGGTAATGGGATTTTGTTTACTCAGTCTTTGGGATATATTTGCTCCTATTTTTAGTACTACAAACTAAACATACATAAAAATAATAAATGCAGGAAATAAAAAAAACATATGTGAGACTCAGTATATAAACTCTCAGATTGCATTATATTTAGCCCTCATTTTTTAAGAATTGAAGACTACATATGTGTCAAGCTACATATGGTGATTTCTTTACAAGTGGCTTTTATAGATATATGACTTCTAGCATATACAGAAGAGGTGTATACTCTTTTGCATAACATATCCTTTGAATACATGTTACATAAGGCATGAGGTTTTTGTGCCAAGAAGTGCCATCTCTACAAAATAATAACAGCAACTTGGAACAGCTTATATCCTACAACAATACTTCTAATATTAAAATATTAATTATTTGATATTAAAAATCTTACTCATCTCTGAGTGAGATGGTAGTTTAGAAGTATGCTGAATAAATATTATTAAACAACATCTGCCAATCCCAGGTCCTTGGAAGGCCTCAACAGGTGGACAAAAATGCAAATCCATGTTAAACATTTGACTAATTGTGCAACCAGCCCTAATAATAATCACAGAAAGATGTCAGTATATTTTCAGATTTTTTCTCAGGGGGTGATTAGTAGATCTACAAGGGAAGCAACTGTGACAAAATGTGAAAGAACTGTTACATAGACAAAGAGCACTGAAACTTTCTTTGTCATGGCAAACATAATATTTTAAGTGGATCAGAAAAATGATTCCCTGTTACACTGGAGGATACGAAGATGGGGAGGTATTTCACAATCATACTTACAAGATTCTGTTACCATAGTCAGCCTCAGTAGAGTATAATTCCAGTCTTCCTGTGAAGCTGATTTTCTTGTCTAGTCTACTTAGCTGGACTAAGAGAAGATTCCCATGTTTATGCTTGGTGCCATGTATCCCTCTTGTTTCCTAGATTCCTTCACCTTTTTCACTGGTCTCTCTTTATGACTAGGTTCTTGGGCCAATAGATTAGCTCAGCATCAACATCTAGCATTTCAGACTGTGTATCATTCTTTCTTTTCAGTCTCTGTAGGCTTATTCTTTGAAGTTCTTAAATCCCTGAGGCACTTTCTCTGAAAGCTTTTCTTTCTCCACAACAGGTGCCAGAAGAGACTGCAACCCTATATAATCAATGCGAGCCTACTTGATTTCTTACAAAGTGTTTGCAATACCATATTCTTCTTTTGAGGTGAAGTGGTAAGCACACACCTTTGATCTCTGACCAAAGATTAAAGATAATTATGATGGATGGGAAGGGAAAAAATTCTATTCTCCTCTTGGGGGATGAGGAAAAATATTTATGTAATGGTGGGTAGGAGTGGGATGGGGATGTTTTTAATCTGCTGAAATGAAGAGGACAAAAATGTCATCAAATGATATGGTTAGAATCTGTCTCTATCAATAGCTCAACACATGGAGAAACAATCATTTCAGCTCCTTTTTAAACTGCAGAGAACGGAAAACTGGGAGAACCGAAAGGCGATATGTAGACATACAGTAACTTCCAGTTTCCTGTTTTGCTAGCTTTAATTTTGCAGCTCTTTCCTGGTTGTAGTTTGTATTTCTTATACAAATCTGTGCCTCTCAAGGGCTTAATAAAGGTTGAGGAACAAAAGTAGAGAAGTTAAATACCTCTGGAAATCACAATGGCACAATTGTATTTGGAGTGTATTATCCCTCTGATGAGAAGAGCAAGGGTACTGTGGCACTTCCCAATAGTTCTACACTGGGAGTAGAACCAGGGTTAATATGGAAAATTTCTGCCCATCATTCTTTTGAAAGAGCTCTAAACCCCAGTTTAAAAGAATTTCATTTGGTAATTTGTCTCAGGTGAGGATGCTGCCTGGGGAATTCTCAATGTAGCTCTCCAATTCTGCCACCAACTTGGTACCCAGAAGAGCTCCTGGAACTGCATAAACTGGTAGCTGTACCCTGCTCTTCTTGCTTAGAATAGAAAAAAGTAAGAAGAAAACGGGGCAGAGGAGACTCACCAGCCCTAGATGAACAATACAAGATGGGCTTATCTTGCCCCTTACAAGTCACTTCACTCTACTGTCATGGGCAGCTAAGCATGGCAGACTGTCCTCATGCAAAACCTGCTGCTGACTGCTGTTGGTTTGGAAAAACACCATTTTAACGCAAGTACTGTTAACTATGGCTTAAGGCTCTCTCACACGTGTATGAGGATGAGATGAAAGCAAAGTCATGGGGACTTGGCAGAATAAAGATGTTGCCAGGGCATGTTTTAGTGGGATACAAAGTGCGTAGGTGAAAGATTCGTATAACAGCTGTTAGAATATTTCTTTGTGGTTCCTTGTTTTTCAAGCTTGGCAACTTTCAGATATATGTTGCCAGAAGTTGACAGAATCCCTTAGCTAACATACTGGCTAGGGAATTCTGGGAGTTGAAGTCTCCACATCTGAAAGTTGCCAAGTCAGAAAACACTGTTCTAGTAAAAAATAACACTGTTGGACCTTGCCGGCAGTTTCCTGAGTATATCGTGCTAAGCATAATAGCATTATGGTCACTATTTCCTATTGGTCAGCAGAGGTCAGTCTGCTCCTGTCCTGTTAAACACCTTTGGAAAACTCCCCTGTTTTGGTTTTGTTCTCCTGTTTGTCCTCTGTTCACTTGCTCTGTTTGGAAATGCCTGGCTGTCTCTCCTCTTTTCCAAGACTGCTGGCTGGGTCTGAGACATTGAATGTGATTCTCCCCATTTACTAAATATTTGATTAAGAATCAGCTGCAGCAATAAGATCAGATATGCAGCTGATCCATTCCATAAATTCAGCTCCCTTGCAGAATCTCCTTACAAGTTCCCAAATGCCTCTTATTCTTATAAGAACAGCTCAGATGCACCCACTAGCTAATTGCTGGTTCAATAATCAATAAGAAATAAAACTTGATTTAACTGAAAAAGATTCATAATGGAATGTTAACTCCGAAAAGTTATTTTGGTGTATTGATTAAGGAACCCAAGCTAGAAACTGAGAGATCTTGAGTTCTACTCCCACCTTGGGCACAAAGCCAGCTGTATGATACAGATGCAGATACTTTTATTGGCCAAGCATGGTTAGACATACAAAGAATTTGACTTGGTACAGCGGCTCTCAATATATTTGCAAGACAACACTATAAGATAGTAACATTAGCAAATAATTACAGCAATAGATATGCAGCCAGTAGAAGGAATATTATAAATATAAAATTAAAATATGTATGCAGTATTATAAGTATAGAATTAAAATAAGCATGTAAGCACAGTAGAAAGAAATATTATAATTAGAGAATTAGAGAAAGTATGTATGCATATATAGATTAAATTGGACTTCTTTGCCCTTGTGAGCTATCATATAACATGGATCAAGTATTTAGTTGTATGATGGCATCGGGGAAAAAGAGTATATCTGGTAGTTTTGGTATGCAATACCCTGTAGCACCTACCAGAGGGAAGAGGTTCAAACAAGGTGTGTCCAGGTTGGAGAGGTCTGTACATATCTTCTCCACCCTTTTCTTGACCCTCTTAATTCATAGTTTCTCTATGGAGGGCAAGTTAGCTGCAATTATTCTTTCTGCAATCTTGACTGTATGGTGGAGTCAGTCCTAGGAAGGCAAACAACTCATGAAAAACCTTGCCAAGAAAACTGAGGGGATTTGCCCAGGTAGTTGCCAGGATTAAAAAACAACAGCTTGAAGGTCCCCCAAAATAAACTCTAAAGGGCAAAGCTGATTTCTAGCAATGGTTGCTTAACCAGCTGTCAATTGGCCTGAAATAGTCTTCGAATGCTGAACAAAATTGGGATAATTTGGAACCTATTTTTCTTGATATGGGATAGCTCAGACATATACTGCTCCAGTTCAGAACCTATAGCAAAACTCTGAGCCTTGATTTCCACTCTACAATTCAAGTCTATTTTAGATGGAAGCACTATGGTCATTACAAAAATTTGGAAAAAAAAATTCTACATTACAAAAATTTGGAAAAAAAATTCTACATTACAAAAATTTTGAAAAAAAAATTCCAACATTTCATTGAAAATACTATTGTGGGTATGGGATAGATGAGGAGGTTTGGATCCAGATGAGAAGATGTGAATCTATGAAAGCAGTATATAGTGCATAGATTTGCTTGTGAGAGGTATCTTGAAATAACCTGTTCCGTATTAGCAAATTTGTTCCTCCAAATGATTCTGCTGGTTTCTTGTGATTGCTTCTTCCATCTAGTTCCTGAATTGTTTCCCCACCTCTCATTTCTCTTCTGGCAGCCACAGTTTAGTTTTTACCAAATCTCATGGCTGCACATATCTCAATGACCACTAGAAGGCTATCAAGAAAAACAAAAATCCTAACTCTTGGCTGTCACCCAGTGGTCATTAGATCAAACAATCACTTGGTCAACAATTTGGTTCCAAGGAATGAGAAAAAAGTTCAGTCAGATGAATCAGTTAATGGAGTCACCAGCTGGAGGAAGATTTTTGGTGGATGATACTGGGAAGGGTTGGAATTACAGCCATGGGGACCACCAATCATGATATGTAGACATGTTAAAGCTTTATGGAAAGCACCTTAACATAGACTGTTCTAGTATAGGCTGCTCTAAGGGCATACTATTGGGTTAGCATGAGTTAGGATAGCATGAATATTGGCTCTGAGATGGGTGGGTTGCATGGCAAAATACTTGTTTGGATGTGGTCTTAGTTTTACCATTTCCTCCGCTATACTGTCTCTCAGTCTTGCATCTTTAAGATTAGGAATATCCATATCCTTTCCATCAGCAAAGGAATGTCCCAGAAAACTCTGAAATGTTCGATTCCCTATTCAGACCACAAACATCTTCTTCCAGACTATGTTATTCTGTCTTAGAGAACATGAGTAAGTTTAATTGGTTAATGATACAGGAAGATAGATGTGAGCTGAACATTAATATAAATTTATTTATTCTTACAAATATTTGGAGGATTTTCCACAAGGGAGATTCTTTCCTTCACTGAAAGCGACATCTAATTGGAAGTATGGTTAGATGGTCTAGAGAAGTGTTTCTCAACTTTGGCAACTTTAAGATGTATTCTCCCCCATGCTGGCTGGGGATTTTGGAAGTTGAAGTCCACATAGTTGCTAAAGCTAAAAATAAACCTTCCTTTATGACTCTTCTGTTTTGTTTTGACATTGAGACAACAAGAGGCAGAGTGATAAAAAAGATAGAGAGAATAAGGCTTTGTTTAATTTTATTTGATTGATTTATTTAAACAGACTTAAGAATACTTAGAAGGAAATGTTCCACGAGTGCACAGGAAATGCTAGCAAAGAGCTGAGATTTAAGGCTGCAACAGCAACAGCAGCTCTTTTGAAATTGGTTGTAGGAAGAATTACGTAGCATTAAGTGCTCGTTCCACACTTCATCACTCTCACATGATATCTCTTAATAAGGTTTGCAGCAGCAAATATTACACTGGTTATGACATTAGCTGGGCTATTTGCAAAAAGATTAATGTTGTCAAATCTCTATCCAAAGTTTGACTTTCTGTTTGGGATCAAACTGCCCTAATACCTAATACCTTCCAGATCTATTTTCAGAATTCCCCAGATCTGTAGTGATTGGTGCAGTCTGCTGGGTTCTTGTTATTACTGATTGATTAAATATATCTTTGTTCTTGCATTGTTGTTCAATTACTTTGGCTTGCCTATATATGCTGTAATTCTTTCAGCCTCTCTGAACTTCATTCTTCTACAAGTTTCACTAAAGTGAGGACCAGGAAAAAAAAGTAATTGTAGTAGTCTCAAATGTTGTGGGGTTTTTTTTTTTTTTGATCAGTAGAAAAGACACAACAGTAGGAAATTCTGAGCATTGCGCTTTAAATGCATCTTGCAGGATGACAGCTTTGGGAAAACTGATGGATTTATAATCACTATGAGGAGCAGTGAGGTGCCATTTGTGGTATCTGCTTCAAGTCCATTGGTATCTGCTTGTAGATGAAGATGACTTGTCAGTTTTATAGAATTTTGCCCACTAGAGCTTGGAATCTGATCATGACAATAGTGCAGCATTGGCAGACTTGACTAGATACACCAAAAGTTGAAAGCTCTCAGCTTGCAAAAAGGTAGGCGTGATGAATTGATGGCATCAGTCTAGAACAAAATGTTCTTAAAAGAATAACAATCTTTTGGCTCTGAGTCAGTGTTCACAAACCACAAATCAGGTTCTTTTCATTCTCTGTGCTCTCAGCTGGGAATGGATTTTGCTTCCTTCTTCCAGTTTGCTCAGAAATCAGTGAAGTCTTGCTAGGCCATCAAATGCTATTATAATAATTGCTTCAGTAGGTTGCTGTTTTTAAAGATGAGACCAAATGTGCTAGCTGCAATTACAGTAAGAGGTCCCTTGTTTCCATGGGTTTTAAATATTACTCTATAGGAGGCAAGGCAAAGCAGCTCCTCAATCAAAACATTTGGGGCCAAGATGAGGAACTATGACCAATGAATAACAATCATATTTGGAAGGTGCCCTAATCTGAGTTTTTATTTTGGCATTGGACTTATCTTCACATCTCTCATATTACAGTACAAGGATTCCCTGTAACTGTTTAAAGGTCATGTTCTCTTGCTGTTGCCTTTGTCTCATGACCATCCCACAACAGAGGCAGCTTAAATTCATAAGTAGCTGTCCTAGTTTTAAAGTACAGGTAGTACTTTATGATGGAGCTTGCCAATTACTGTTGTAAGCTGTGATGGTTGTAAAGCCAATGACTTGTCCTTACAATCTTTTTTTCAGCCATTGTTAAGAAAATGCTTAATGGTTATTAAGTAAACCTCTTGTTCACTATGGGGTGTTTTCGCTGAAAACTTGAAGTAAAAGCCAGTTTTTGGCAAAAACATCATAAATTGTAGTCATAGGATCGCGGAACACTGCAAATGGCTGCAAAGATGAGCTGGTTGCCAAGCCCCAAAATGTAGTCATGTGGCCACAGTGATGGGTATCATAACTTTAGAACCGAGTTGTAAATATAGGAAAGGGGGCCTGTTGCATCTGTGAACAGTCACTAAGTGACCAGTCATAAAGTGAGAACTACCATGTTTCCCAATATAATTTTTGCACAAAGACAAACTCTGATGCTTCTTCAACAATGTAGGTATGGATATAGTCAGAGGCTGGGAGTTGCACTCATGCTGCCTACAGCAATTGACGGGCATTACTCTCCATGTGGATTTGCAGGAGAGATAAGACACCAGCTTCTGCAGAACATCTATCAAAATGCCCTAGCCAGGCATTACAAAACCTCTTTTAGTGCTCTTTTGAAAAGTGTTCGACCTGTGTTTTAAACACTTCATTATATTTTGCAACATGTCTACTGCTTTCTGGAAAGAACTTTAATCCTGTAAAATCTACATTAATTAATGTAGAGAAAGTTGATTTGATCAAGGAATGAGATTTGGATTCTGCCATTATGTATTGCTATTTAAAAAAGTACATTACAAGTTTTCTACTGCTTTTGTTGCCTAAAGATTTGTGTAGCTATACTTTTTACTGCTTGTATTACTCTGGGGATGAGATAACAATTTTGTGTACACTTACATCATTTTGGGCTACTTATTCTTTGGGCTACATCTGAGCGCTGCCAGCCATAAAATCAGGACTGGTGTTCTTGGTTGATCATTGGCAGCACTGCCACTCACTTCTGGCACACACAGAATAAGGACACATAGTTGCATGTTCAGTTACATGTATTGATCCCTGTTCATGCAATTTATACTGAATTTCCACCAGAAATGGCCTGACAAGTTAGAGGCATGGAAGTAGTACTAGATGAATGAAAAGTAGTACCCTCAGGTCTGTGACCTTTCATTCAAACTATTTTGGGGCACGGATCCTTACTCTTCCAGAAGAGTGCTGAACTTGTGAAAAAGAGCCTCACAGTCTATTAGAGACTACCAGACTCGTGTTCAAAAATAAAGCAAATAACAAGACACAGGAGAGGATGCCTCTGTGCAACTACCCTATCACTTGAGCAACTTTGTTGGGTAAATAGAGGCCAGACTTGTCCCCACTCATCTAATTCTGCCTCACCACATATTAAGGAAAGCAATATGGGGGTTGTTTTTTCCCACTGTCAGATGACACTTGGTGAGAAGGAAACTAAAGCTAGGAATCCACCAGTCATTTCCGTCATTTTGCTCTAGATTGAACCCTAAGGAGCATCACCAAGAGCAATTTGGTCTAGTGATTAAAGCATCAGGCTTGAAACCACGAGACTGAATTCTTGTGCTGCCTTAGGCACAAAAGCTGATGGGGTGACTTTGGAACAGTCCTTCTCTCTCAGCTCAACCAATCTCACATGGTTGTTGTAGTGGGGAGAAGAGGAAGAAGAAGGACTATTGGTTATGTTTGCCACCTTAAGTTATTTATAAAAACAATAAAGGCAGGAAATAAATAAGTACAATCACTGGTAGGCCACATCACTGAGGCGGAAGAGTCTCAGCCATTGTGGTAGTGCAATTCACACTAAGATCCTTTTCTGCTGATTCAAAGAAGGGAGGATAAGACTTGAACAGGGCAGCTAGGAACAACCCATCAGCTGGGAGTTATGTCCAAATACCAGACTCCAATTTACAGAATGAGAAGGGAAATAGAGATATTTAAATACCATGGGCTGAAATTGCATTTTCTGTTGATTTGAGGCTATCCTTGAATAATTTTTGTAAGTGAAACTTGATTTTCTTTTCCTTTTTCTTTGGGTCTGTTTTTAATCAAGCAGTACTTTTCCAAGCCTTCCTCTCTTAGACTTTCAATGTTTTTACAGGCTACATCTTCTCTGTTGATGTTAAACTAATTCCTGTCAGTGTCCTTCCTGTTTTATATCTCCTGTTTATTTCATTTTTAACAGAATACTTGATCCTTTTTATTACTTTGTTTCTGTATGCGTGTGTGTCTATTTTAAATCTAAAAGAGAGATTATCACACAAATGATTATTGTATTTTCCATTCAACTGTAAAGTCTATTTAGGAATAAAATCTTATGGTGGGGGAATCAATTCCTGAAGGCTGTACGTTTACCAATATGCAACGGGATTGTTTTATATAAATTAATTGTCTGTTTCATAAGTTAAAAGTTTCAAGCAAATACTAGAGATGTGAGGCCTTGCAGAGAAATGCTGTTAGTCATGTTGAAACTCCTCTGGCATCTCACAAACTTTCTTGAGTATTTTGGCAAGATTAAACAGAATTCCTTGTTCCAGATCTTCATCTTTTCTAAGTAGTGGAAAACTACTTAGTCTTTTTCTTTTGCTGCACCTTTTAATCTTCTTTTTTGAAATGATGTTTACTTGGAATTTCTAAATAACCTTAAACTATTGACAAGAAAAGCAAACACGGTCTTCAAAATAAAGTTCTCATGTTCAATTGTTTAAACTGTGCCATAGGTTCAGTGAAATAAGTGTCCCTAAACTTATATTTTAGATGTACAGAACAGTATTTTTTCCTCCCTGCAGATCTTCCCATTTACCTGCTTTTAATTTCCATCCTACAACCAATTTGTCAGAATGTGTGAGGACTTGTTGTTTATAGTACATGCATGCCAGGCTGCTTCCGTTTCAGATTTTTTTGCTGTCAAATGGCAAGTAAGGAAGTTCTGCCTGCCTTCACTTGCATATGAGATTAAGTGTTGTTGTAATCATGGATACATGATTTATGGAGGAGAAATAGAGTGAGGGACAGGTAGCCATGTACTCCGCAGCTTTAAGGAATACACTACGTCAAATACTTTCAAGGTAAAGATTTCTTTTTGACTGATCAAAAGTCCATTTTTAATCACCTTCTTTGATGTGATCATAGTAAAGGCTCCATTCTCACTTCTCCATCTTATTCTGTGTTCCTAAAAGGCAGAAGCTATCCAACACTTCAGATTCCTCACTGTCAATTCTAAAGATGGTTACTGAACAATACCTAGCTTCGTCTTCTTTGTTTTAAATATATTTTTCACTGTGTTCCTTGTTTTTCAAAACTAGAGCTTGCAGATCTTTTGCATTTTTGGCTATCAGAGTAGTGTCATTAGCATAGCAAGATTATTGATCTTTCTTCCTCCAGTTCTAAAGCCATACACATCTATTTCCAATCCAGTTGTGGTATATATCATCACTATATTTTTACAAGTGTTCATATTAATTAGCTCTGTAAAACTAACACTAAGTTAGACCTGTATATCACACCTGTGTGGCATATAGAAGATAGCACCGACCATCTAGTGTCATGACAGGGGGCAATACAGGCAGTGGTTTATACTGAAACAGGTTTCATACACTTTCAAAACTCTATACCTCTCAGGACCAGAAGTCCTGAGTTTGCAGAAGTGTTAGATTTTGAAAAAGCAACTCTCTCCCACATTAACCCACAAGTCAACACCTAGGAAACAGCACAACATGGCTGAAAATACTCAAGACTTCTACCACAAGGAACAAGTTTCTAGGATCATGCAACAAGTTTCCAGCGCAAAGGAATTTTAAGGCAGTAGCGCATTCACCAAGGTGATCTTTCTCTAAATGTTGCCATTGTTAGAGTTAAGATCGCTGCTGGCCATTAATTCACATTGGCTCATCTAAATGCTTTATGAAAATGGTACACTGAATAGATGCTAGACTAACAATTATCCCACAAAGTCCTCAGCTTTAACCAACTGAAAAAAATCCCAAAAGGTCCACAGTCATATTGTGGGTGGGGGAACTATTTCTTTAATCTCCAGAGATGACAGGCACAATAAAGGTTTGAAATGGCATCTCTTGACCCCTATATTAGCATATTAAACAAGAAACCGTTCCTTTGTCAGGGAATACTTAAATGTAAAAAGGATTTTAATGACTTGATGCTATTTTAATCAGATGCTTTAAAAGATAATAGCTCTTAAGCAATGAATAGATATTTAGCTCAATATCAATTATCACTGACCTTTGTTATCCTGGAAGGAAGAATTCTTTCGCATGGAGAAAAGCAAAATATCCTCCGGCTGAGGTGGGAGAGGGAGATCCCAAGAGAGTATTTTTAGGGGGACAAATGCAATTTTATTACTTTCTAAGCAAAGTTGCATTTTTGAATAGGGATTATATTTTCAATTAAATGTGTCCACACCCTTGGCTGATTCAGCTGGATTTTCTTAGACTGTAACTTCATTACATTTTAATGTTATTCAGCTACCTCCCGAAGTTTCTCTGAGATCCTCAATCCTGTTCCCACTTGACAATTCCCAGACAGAACAGAAAATAAACAACAGTCTGGTTTCTTGAACTGTAACAAGGAATCTGTAGGATTGTTTTTAGAGTTTTGAAAACATTATTTCTTCATTAGATCTATATACAGTACTGCCTTTCCTTCAGAAGTTTAAGATAGTGTGCATAGTACTTCGTAATCTTCTCCCACAATGTGTTATAGATATTCTTGCAAAATGGCTTCAGGAGAACAGAACTGGTTGAGAGAGACAACAGTTGCCATGGATGTCATGGTCTGTGGGAATGACCTTGGGACAACCATCATGCAAAAGGTAACTCAGCCCACAAAAATAAAAGGGGTGTGGGAAGCATCTCAGGAGAGATCTCTGTAGTTTTCAGGAAGGTAAAAGTAAAGGAAGGGAGAAGTGCTTTCAGAGTTACAAGATTCTGTTACTATGACTTTACAATAAAGGTAGTATTAGTATTCATGGTTTGTACTTGTTATCTGGACTACCTCAAAGGGCCGACAATGGTTGTGCTAAACAAAACATATGTATATGCACCAGACTGCTACCTTCTTTGCCTGTGGAATGCTCCATACTCTCTAGATTTCCTTGTCCTTTTTGTTTATTAAACTATTTTTATTAAAATTTTAAACAAGTAGATAAAAAACTAATTAAACTAATAGGCAGTAAGCAGGGTCACCTTGTTCTTTTTTGGAGCAAAAGGTACATTTCCAAACATTACCTAATAAACCTATGGGGCCAAAGAGATTCTTAACGACTAAGATAATGCAGCATACCAGTTTATTATTATTTGTAATTAAAATTGGGGCATGGAGCTTGACAGATACTGATGGAAAAGCTAAGAGATGCCCTCTGTTCATGGGTTCCACAATAAGGATCACCTTTAGTAAAGAATCAAGATTTTGAGGTTGGACTTATAACTGCATGGCCTTTCCACAAAAGTATAGTAAGAAAAAATGTCCCATACTGTTCAGAGTGTGTTTAATTGGCTTTTTGAACAGGATCCTATACAAGTTTCTGTGAAGGAGATGAATGTAGATGCCTAGGCAGGGCAGGATTTATATTGGAGTCTTCTTTTGTTGCCAGGCACCAGTGTTGCAGAATTTGTTGAATCACAATTATTGTTCAGTGCACAGACTCCTGCAATGCAGCATCTGCTGCATTTAAATGTGATGGAGATGTCCCTTCTGGTGCAATGCATTGTAAGTGCAACAGAAGGAGAAAATACTAGAAAGGACCATATTCTTTTATATCCTATAGCACTGTAACTGCTGATTCCAATTACAGCTAATCCTTGTTTAATAGTTGCTTTGTGACTGTATGAAATTACAGTGAATCCCCCAAAACCAGTTCCAGAGTTCTGATAGCTATACCCCCCATGGTCACATGATCATATTTTGGATACTTGGCAATTAGTGTGCATTTATGGCCATTTGCAGCATTCCTCAGGTATGTGACCACAATTTTCAGCTTTTGTTGGTTTCTAGCATTTATTTCTGGTTTCTGGCAAAAAATGTCAATTGAATAAAATGAATGTATTTAATGATCACCACAAAATGGGTTGTAAAATTGGGCACAGTCACATGGTGACCTGCTTAATGACCACCAGGAATTAGGACTGTAATTCCAGGCTCAATTATGGTTGTAAGTCAAGGACTACTTAGTGGACTACTTCAAGAATGTAGTGATATTCTTAAAACGTCCATGTCTTGTGGATGAGGGATGTAGGAACTGTCTTCATATGCAAATCTGCTGAAAACCCAAGTTTAAAAATGTCAACATAAGTTTGTAGTTAGTTACTGTTTCATATATTTTTAGAAGTTCTTCAAAAATACTTTAAAAGTCAGTAATTTTGTCTTTGCAAGTTCTTCCTTCTTAGGAGAGTTTAGAGGGGAATGCCAATTCTTATTTTACATATGAAACTTTCACTGCCCTGGATTCTATTAGTAGCATCCTTGAGAATAACTGTCCTCATCCCACTCTTTACACAAGTAGGCTTATTTCCTCTATCCATGCATATGAGTAGACATCGAAAGCACTTTCTCTAACAGGAAAGCAGCTTGGGGACTGTGTTGTGTGGCTTATGAGTGAATCAGTATCACTGTAACAGAATAATGTTAGTGAAAGTTTCTGCTGTAGCTAAGGGCAGACTTTTGAATCGGGAGATGGGCTTTTCTTTAGAGCAGTAACTCAAGATGTAGAGATCCAGTTTGGTGTAGTGGTGAAGTCACCAGGCTAGAAATCAGGAGGCCCACCTTAGACACAAAGCCAGCGATATAATCTTAGGCCAGTTGCTCTCCCTCAGCCCTAGGAAGGAGGCAATAGCAAACTACTTATGAAAAACCTTGCCAAGAAAACTTCAGGGACTTGTCCAGGCAGTCACCAGGAGTCAACACCGTCTTGAAGGCATGCATGCACACACAGACATACGCACATATTTAGAGAAAGAGAATTTTCTTTAAAAACAAAAAGCCCAGCTTATAAAAAGAAGGGCAAAACTTAAAGCTGTTTTCCCAGATCATTCTTGATGTGTTAAATTTATACTGAAAGCTGCAGCGCAAATGTGAATCCTCTAGGTGGTCAGTGCTCTACTAACTGTTCTTGAAACATCACTTTGATTATTTATATCCTGGATTCTTCCTTGAGAATTTATCAGATACATTTTACAAATGCCTTGTGTGGCATCTAAAACCAGAGGGTGAGATTCCAGCCCCTCCTATCTAGTATTGTAAAATGCTTGCCTGGACACAAGGTCTAACTTTTGTACAAATGTAACTACATTGCCTGTTTTAAATGTGAAAGGCTGTTTTAAACAACTCTCAGCAATTTTGGCAAGAATGGACATATCTTGAGGTTTATAGGAACTGTACCTGGTGTTTGTCACAGTTATATTTGAAAGCACTCCAGTGGGAGATCAGGCTTCATTGTATAGGAGCTGTACAAAAAAAGTATTTGAAACCTTTGGGTAACATACAAAGGTCTATGGAAATAGTATCTACATTGTTGTACTGTATGTTGTTTTTACAAAGCATTTCCTTCCAGGGCTGAGCCTTTTTCAGCTGGAGAATAGCAGACCTTGAAGCACATCATTCTTTTATAGGATGAAATGAGCTCTTTTTATATTTTATTTTTAAGAAACATGAATTATATGATGCTTAGTTGTATTGATTGTGCATTTCTTACTATTGGGAAAAAGAAAGTTCCCCAAGGACATACTCAAAAATATTAGGATAAAACAGCAACAGAAGAATAATGCAAGTCTTTCTATCTTGCAGAGTTATACTTAGTCCTCCTTTAGAAGATTCATTGGAGTTAGATATACTGATTTTAACAATCTGGGGAATGGTTTGAGTTGAGCAAGCAACCTTATTTAAAGGAAAATACGATCAAGAGATCTGTAGGTTCTCAGTTCTTCCTGTATATAATTTGTCCTTGGGACTCAAATTGGATTTTTCCATGATATAACATAAATACTTACTAACATTTTTGTATTTTGCTAATACAGATTGTAGCTCCATGTACCTGGGACTATGTCCCTGGAAAAAAAACCTCTGAGCTTCTAGCACCAAGGATTAATTTGTGTTATTCGAATAATGCTGCCCCACTCCCAAGAAACTCCTGCAAGTATACAGCAGAAAGACACATTAGGAAACATAAAATAAAACTTAACATGCCACTTATGTGTCTTAGGCATCTTTGAAGGACAAGATTAAACCTTTAAAAGCTCT
>JANHZU010004280.1:39970-52549 GCA_032468055.1 Acrochordus granulatus
AACAGCTCTTTCTGAAGGTGTGTGTGGAGCTTCTAGGTGAGCAGGAGCTTCTGGAGGTATATATGGAGGTTCTAAACAAACATGTGTTTCTGAACGTCTATGTGGAGGGTCTGGGGGAGCAGGAGCTTCTGGAGGTATATATGGAGGTTCTAAATGAACAGGTGTTTCTGAAGGTGTGTGTGGAGGATCTATGGAAGGAGGAGTTTCTGCAGGTATGTACAGAGGTTCTCGAGGAGCTGGTGTTTCTGAATATCTGTGTGGAGAGTCTAGGGGAGCAGGAGTTATTGCAGGTATCTATGGAGGTTCTAGAGCAGGGGTGGGCAAACTTTTTGGCTCGGGAGCCACATTGACTTTTAAAATTTGACAGACAGGCCGGGTCAGCACAAGATATGATAAAAAAATGCATTTTTAACAGTATATATCAAACATAAACAGAAAAAAGCATTAAAGTATTAACATACCTTTTAGTGGGAACAGTGTTGTTGATCACCCATTTTTGCCAGTGCATCGAAGTCTGGTGGTAATTCTGTTGTGGCGATTCTCAGAACAGATTTGAGGTGTTCATCACTCAATTGTGATCTGTGGGGTGCTTTGTTGGTGTTCAACACACTAAAAGTCTATTCACACACATATGTGGAGCCAAACAACACCAGCATCCTCTGTGCCATCTTCTGGATGTTTAGAAATTTGGCTGCACTTAATGAAGCATAAAACTCATCCAGTTTAAGGGAGTTGAACTTCTCCTTTAACATCATGTTACATTGGAGATCAATCAGTTCCAACTGCAACTCCTGTGGCACCATTTCAGGGTCTTGTGAGAAGGGACATGACACCAGCTGAAGTGCCTGTCAATTTTTCCAAAATCACAAATCCGATGGCGGAATTCTTCATGTAGGTCATCCAGTGATTTCCTGTATTTTTTCACATGTTGCGAGGCCTCTTTTAACGTAGCCAGTGTGGGGAAATGAGCGAATGACTTGTCTGACATTTGTTTGAAAATAAAACTAGCCTGGTTTTGAAGGCTCTGACGTTTGATTGCATTTCATGCACTAACTGGTTTTTCCCTTGTAGCTTCACATTCAGCTCGTTCATGTGTGTCAGTATGTCCACAGTAAAAGCTAAATCACAAAGCCAATCTGTGTCATTCAGCTCAGAAAAATTGTCAGTGTTCTCAAGTAACTCCAAAAATGAAATAATCTCCTGTTTGAGCTCCCACTCATTGGCATACTTTCCCCAAACTTAACCAGCGGACATGTGCATGCCTCCCTTTCCTTTTTCTTTTCTTCCAGCCGCTACTAAGAGCTGCTGCTACTCCCCTAACCAAGATATCTGCATAACTTCTCACCTCTTCTTGAGAAACAGGAGAAAAAACACTCTTAGTTTTTTTTAGTCCAGTCTAGACTGGAGTCTAGACAACTCCAGTGTCCAGGAGTTCATCTCTGGTATATGTAATCTGAGTTACAGAGAACTGTAGAATTGTGACAGGAAAAACAAAGAAACAAAACAAATACAAGAGCTCACTTCACTGAGGCTGCCATCTGCGACAACATCTTGAGGCTTTTCTTCAGGCTAAACATACCGAGTACATAAATATAACTATTCCTTAGAATTTTTTTGTTTAGACTT
Organism: Acrochordus granulatus; assembly: GCA_032468055.1. Classification (NCBI taxonomy): domain Eukaryota; kingdom Metazoa; phylum Chordata; class Lepidosauria; order Squamata; family Acrochordidae; genus Acrochordus; species Acrochordus granulatus. Next base: position 41,597 of record JANHZU010004280.1, read on the forward strand.
TTTGTTATTTGGTTGCCCTCTTGTGAATATGTTCCACTTTGTCCTTTCTGAAATGTGGGGCCCATTACAATATTCTAAGTGTATAATGCAAATAGAAAATACAGATGATTTCTCCTGATCTTAACATAGTTTTGTTGATGCAGACTAGGATTTCATGAACTGTTGGCCAATGTTGAGCTTGTGGACAACCAAGAGATCCTCTTTGCATGTACTGTTACCCAGTATGGTTCCTAATAATGTCAGTTGGTGTATTCACAAAACTCATGAAAATAAGTGTGAATAAACATGGTTTCCTGAATCCTGAGTGACCATCAATGGGTTAGATTCACATTATATGCAAAAGTATAAATACTGGCTTATAAGCCACAATCTCCTATTAATTTATAAATGAAATTATAGTTAAGACATGTGTAAAAGAAAGCAATAAGCTGCAGATGCCCTGCCCTGCCCATTGCTGGATGAAGCACGTAGCTACAGCTTCCTGAAGCAACCCATTACTACCAAACATCCAGCTTCTGTAAAGCCATCTTAATAACTTCTGATAACTGAAACCTGGCGAGATTTATCTGGATTCTGTACAGATCAAGCAAAACATTTGGAGATTTGTCCAACATTCTTCACAAGGCTTGGCTTCTGAACTGTGAACAGTCCTGTGATTTGAGTTTGATAGGTGAAACATTGACAAATCCATAGCATAGGTGTGCAAAACAGAGATAGGCAGCAGTCTGTGATACATCAAATACAACTGGACAAGCTAATTAGTAATTTATTCCTTCTGATGTTCACTATATCTGAAAGAACCCAAGAAAGAGTTTGGATATGGACAATAAAACTGCAAACATGGTATCATGTTGTTATCTGAACTAAGGAATGACCTTTCTGGGATCAATCACAGCTTTCTGTGCCTGTCAGTTGTGGTCTTGCTGGAGAAAGCTGGCATTTAACTGAAGCTTCATCACAGTAAGATGTGAGGCAGATGGCTGTGGTTTTCCACAAAGGAAAGAGGTGCAAAATTCCAAGCAAACCCTAAGGAATTTTGAAAAGAGTAGCAAAGATTTGTAGGTAGATTCAGTCATCTCCTAAATCTACCAATCCCCTTCTGGTATTTTTACAGTGACTCTGAAGCACTGTTCTCTTTGTATTGTAGGTTGAAGAAAGCCAATATTATCTATCAGCCTTAATTATCACTCTTTCTCATTATGATAAAATATATTATTAATTTTATATTGTGTCCAGTTGCCTGTCTTCTGTACAATTTTGACTTGTCGGGATGTTCTCAGGGGAAATAGGAATAACTGAGATGAAGTCAATGTTGTGCCTCCTTTTTAAATCAACATAATGGACAAGGATGCCTGTCTTGATTTTTTACCCTCCTCACCCATGACCCTGAATGTGTAACAAGCAAGGCAACTTCTCTATTGGCAGCTCTTTAGGTAGGAGCTGAACCAGCTGCCGTTTTGTTATGAAACAGTAAAATCGATACCAACACCTGAACAAAACCTCTAACTTTCCAAGGCCCCTAAACTCAAGTTAGCCTTTCTATTAATAATAAGTGTTTATTGGTACAACTATGTAAAGGTTGTTTGTGCCCTCCTTTAGTGGGTATGTGATCTGTCCCCAGCACTGTTCAAATAAGCTTGGCTCAAGCAGATCATATGTTCTCCACTAAAGAGTCGTGGGGAATTTCCCCCCATAGTTACTGAATCAAAGATGCTGGTGTATTTGCCCTCCCTGACTTGGGACCTGCACAGCTGCTGGGCCACTTTGACTCTTTTTCCCTGGTCAGCAATTAAGATCAAGTGGGTTGTTCTTTTGAAAGAAATCCAGTTGCCAGATTTTGGTCATAGAATAACCCAAGAGAGAGAGAACTCTTTTAAAACCGGCACTCAGAAAACAAGTTGGATGTTTCCTGACCCAGCTGTGGCTGATCCTTGGGTCTCTGGCTGGGTCACTGAGAATGCATTTGGCATAGGGTTGGTCCTGCTGGGATTCAGATTTTCTATTTTTGGTTTCAGTTTTTTTCCATTCTGCATGTTATGGGTTTTTTAATGCTTTGATAATTGCATGATTTTAGTGATGTGTTTTTATTTTTTGCCCCATTTTAGAACTGTGTTTATGAAAATGTCTTTATATGATAAATAAATGACCCCCAAAACTGCATAGCCCATCACTTGTCCATCTAGTGATCAGTTTGCCAGAAATGCCCTTGATGGGAAGAATATAGAATCAAAAAATTGGAAGAGATCTTAAAGGTCCTCTTGTTCAAACCCCTGCTTAATACATGACCCTCACCATCTTGGGCAACAACCTCTTCCACTGGCTGACTATCAAGGTCCTCCTGAGGTCTTCTGTGACCCTCCTTCTTTGCTTCTGGTCTTGCCCTGTGTGGGAATAGAGAATGTCCCCTCCTGCCTGACGTGAAGAATGCTGCCATATCTCCTCTTAGTCTTTTCTGTAGGCTTCAACTGTTCTTCAAGAGGCTTCGGTTGGAGACTCTTCACCATCTCAGTGGCCTCATCACTATTTGTTTTAAACTGTGATGCTCCGAATGAGACATACAATTCTAAATGGGGTCTGAACAGACTAGAAGGAAACATTTCCTTCTCATGAGCTATATGTGCCCATCAATTCACCTCATGAGAACATTTGCCTTATTGGAAATTGCTGAATCCTGTTGGGCTCCACACATTAGGCTGGAGAAAAACCTGGTTGTTTATGTCTCAAGATATTGAGTTGGCAGTTGGGTAAAACAGGCCATCAGTATGAACCAGAATATAGCACATGACAGGATAACAGGGTTTTATTAATTTTAGAGTTCTGCATGTGATGTGAACCCAGCCTCTTTGTTTCCTTCTGGTACAAATTTTGCTATCTAGCTTATGTTCCCTGATTTCTTGCTATCTTGATCTCCAATTTATACCATTTGCCATCTCTTGATTCCTTGTTCCTAATTATCACTTTTTGTATTTGTATCTTGCTGGCTTTATATCTGCAAATTAAGGAGTGGGCTCATCTGTCTGCAGCCCAGCATGCTGCAGTTCATTTTTAACAGAGGGGATCAAATATCTCCTCTCCTATTTCTTACAAATATCATTTCAAAAAAACAGGGACTGCTCTCACATTGAATCCTAGAAGAGATCATGGAAGAGAAATTTTTCTCTCTGTTGAGAGTGTTAGTTGCATTTACATTTGTTAACATTACAAGATTTCTGAAATGCCAAATGGCTGTACATGGTGAGGGCCTGCCACCTTTTTAAAGGGTTTTAAAAGCAAGGAAAAAATAACATAGAACAATTTAAATCACTTTGCTAGATTTACTTTTTTGTACTAGATTTACTTTTTTGCATGATTAATTTTCTTTTCCTTAGTCTTCTGGGAGTTAATTTATCCCTTGTTTATAAAAAGGGTCAAATAAGTACCTTTCAGCCCATTCTAATTAAAATAGTGGTGCTACATATTTGGGTCTTTATTATTATTACTGAAGTTTTTAATTATTGTTTACAAGCCGCATGAGAAAAATTTTTCTGTTTGCTGAATAAACCTTCTCTGTCCCTTCTTCCCTCTCTTTATTCTTGATTGTTCTGATTTGAACATTATATATCATAGCAAAAGAAATTTTCTTCTTTTGTGTTGGATAATTACGTGAGTTAACAATCCTTCCCCTTTAACTGGGAATTCTGTTTAATGACTTCTACTCATGCGCTGAAAAAAAATGGCTGGAGGGCGCTGAAACTGAAGGGACCATTTGACCCAAAGCTGCTGATGGCCCACAGTGGGTGAACTGAGCGGACCAATTGCAGAGGGGAGAAAAGAAACACTGAAATGTCAGCAGCAAAAGGCACAAGACAGGAGCAGGAACATCAAAAGTAATTCCAAAATGTCAGCAGGTACTAAGACACATACCTGGCTGGACAGAATGCAGTTAGAGATGCAGCTTGCACTTTTCCTCTAGCCATTTTCATTCAGTCTGGCAAAAACAAATATTATTTTGAAATTCTTTAGGGAAGAGAAGTTCATTGAGATTTTCCTGGGTAGTGGCCTTGCCCTTGCCTTCTTTACAAAAGGGAGGCCTGAACTTTGTGCAAATATCCCTTGTGAAAATGTCTTCATGGCTCTCCAGCAGCTTCCTTGGCTGGTCCTCAGCCTCCCATTCAGCCCCCAGGATAAACACGAACACATTTCTAGTAATGGGACATTTGCTGTTACAGGAAAGTGCTACCCATGAGAAATGATCTCATTTCCCCAGTCTTCCTGCTTTCAATCTGAGGACAGAAAACCCATCTGTTGCCTTTTCTTGGTCACTGCCTCTCCTAGAAGAAAGAAAGGAGCAAGGCCCAAAGATACAGAAAAACTGGGGAAGATTGACAGGGTGGATGGAGAGTCCTACGGCCATATAAGAAAAATGCCAGAGAGATGAAAGACAGACCATTCAAACATACCTCTTGGCCTTCCTATCATTAACACAGGGCAAGAACATCACACTCTGCTCACCAGTTTTACGAAAATCTCTGTCTTTGGAAATGAGTTTCCAAAATAGATTCTCTTTCATACATTGAATGAGGACACACTGGAAAAAAATTGCAGGCATTTTTTTCCTGCATTACCCTATACTGTATATAGTAAGTGAAACAGTGTGTTTTCCAAAGGAGGCTGTGATTCCACAGCTGGAAAAATATATAATTTGCAAAACAGACCAAAAAAGACTGATAGAGCAGGCAGTGTGACTGGAATGGTGGAAATTTGGAGAGTAGCTTCCATGACCATCCATGTGAGAATTAGCAAAGAACAACTGGGCTGCTGATTAAACCAGGAAGTAGGCCGATGATCAGGCAGTTAGGTTATTAATATTAGGGTTCTGAACATTTTAAAACTAATTGGGAAAAAAATTGGGACTTGCATGAGCTCAGTCCCTTTCATTAAAGGAGTCCAGCATTTTCAAGCTTCTTCACAGGCCAGGAAAAAAAAAGATTGATTTGGTTGAAGGCATTGATTAATAAAACAACACTTAAAATGTTAGTACCATTGGATGCTCACATCAGTCACATAGGGCCAAAACCTTGGAGGAATAAAAATATTTTAATGACTGTGGAATGCAAGAAAGGAGGAGGATGTCTGAACCTCCAAGGAAAGCTTGTTCAGAAACTGTTGGCCATTACATGAAAGATCTGCCCAACTTCTATGTGCTTCCCTGGTTTAACTAGAGGCTTCTTTGAGTATTATTTGGGATTAAAATGAAATATGCTTCTATTGTAAGAGTTCCTTTAACTGGCTTGTGTGTTTACAGTAACTCAGAGGTGACATTTCCATCTCTCTCCCTCACCATTGCCATGAGGTAAAGCTTTCATACAGACTGGCCATTTTTAAGAATGCAGTCCTTCTCTTCTTTCACTTTCTTGTCAACTTCTTTCACTTTCTGCCATCTTCAGAAGACTCTGCAGGAAGAGGAACTAAAGCAGCTCTTGAAAAATTTATAATCAGTTTCATGCCTAGGAAGGATCCAGTTTTAGGAATGCTTGGCTCAAATTTCAAAGGCTTCTTGGAAGCTTGAGCAAAGTTCTGTAATTAAAGCTGAAGTATATTTATGCAAACAAGAAGAATCTATCTCTGGGGTGGGGCTGCTCCCACCCCACTCCCAACTTATTCCTATTTCACACTAGAAGGGACAGAGCTGTTCATGAGCAGGAGAAGGGAGTCAATGCCGGCCTGAGATGCTTTGATGTTTTGGTGGAACAGTCTCCTCTGCAAAGATTTTGTGTCTTTTAAGAAGTGGGTTGAACTGGAGCTGCAAAAGCCCTGCTTAATGTTGGGCTGTGTTGATAAAATCTGTGGGTTTTACTGTCTTACTCACTGTGATGAAATAGAACATGCTTTTAAAGAACATTTTTGATGAAAATCCATCATGTGGTGTTTTTCTGGCACTTACCAGAAATCAGGTGGTATGTAAATATCCCATTTTTCATTACAATCTACTTTCCAGCAGTCTGTACTACTTTTCCTAGCTCCTACTTTTCTCTTGAACAGGAGATGTCAGCAGCAAATTACTGCCATGGATCCTATTCGGTTTATGGAAAATGGGGCACCTAGGAAGGGTGCAAAATGATGTAACGATTTGGAATACAAAGTTTTGTTCATCAACAAACCATCTCCCTGGTTTCCCACCCTTTCCTTCAATCCCCAGGAGGGAAGTTATTCCAGCATTTTCCAGTCTGGGCAGCTAGGGAAGCTTTGTCATTCAGTCACGCAGTAGAGTCCAACTATTCACAACCCCGTGGACTGCAGCACATCAGGCCTCCCTGTCCTGCACTGCCTCCCAGAGTCCACCAAAAATCCACGCCCATCACATCTACGATGCTATCTAACACTCACATCCTCTGCCATCCCCTTCTTCTTTTGCCTTCAATCTTTCCCAGCATCACGGCCTTTCCTAATGAGTCCTCTCTTTGCATTAGGAAGCCAAAGGATTTGAGCTTCAGCTTCAGGATCTGTCCTTCCAATGAGCAATCAGGGTTGATTTCCTATAGGACTGACTGGTCTGATCTCCTTGCACTCCAAGGGACCTTCAAGAGTCTTCTCCACACCCCCATTCGAAGACTTCAGTTATTCAGCACTCAGCCTTCCTTATGGTCCAATCTCAGCCAGGGAGGTAGCAAAGTAAAAGATATGTACCAGCTGCTTGCAGCCTCCCTAGCTACTCTGGGTACCCATCCTTCAAGTGGATCCCAAGAAAAGGCTGCTCTACTAGGGCTTTTACAGTTTAGAAATTTGGTCCTGGTGGTTGGGGAGAAAATGAATCAATCAAATGCACAAAACCAAAATGCCATCCTCATCTCCCAGGCTCAGAACTTTGAATTTCAAAGAGGAAATTTGAAATATCCTATGATCTTTGGAACACAGATATTTGCCTTATATTTGCCATCCCAGAGTCAGAGACCAAAGCGCATGGACTGCCAAGGATTTTTGATTGTTCTCCTTTTCTATGGGTGCTGCACATGCATGGAGTCTAGATGAAATTTTGCTGGATGGAAAATCTGTGGAACTAATCCAGGCAAGAGGAGAGGAGTCCAGCAATGAGACACATAGAGAAAGGGAGCTCTTACAGTTGGGAAGTATCCCCTCCCTCTTTTTCTCTCTTTATTAAAATATTGGAGTGGGTCAGATTGATCCAGCCAGATGCATCACTCCACACAGCTTCATGTAGATTCATGTAGATGTAGAGCATTCATGTAGATGCTCCTGGATAAGCCTTTCTTCTTATTGTTAGGTAGGAATATCATGCTCATGGTTCTCAGAGGCTTCAGTCAGGGAGCTACCCTGATCTGGTGCTCTAGGGCAGCAGTTCCCAAAATGTCTTCTGAGGAACCATAGGGTTCCACAAAAGCATTGTAGAGTTTCTGTGAAACATCTCAAAAATCAAATTTAAAACAGAATTTAAAATAAAACATCTTAACTCTAACTCATCTTGGGGGCAACTCTCTCCTCTTCAGCCCATCTCCACTCCTGGCTTTGAAAACAGCAGAATAGAAGACCTGGACAATGGTCTGGTTGACATCAGAGAAAGCTTGCTAGGAAGGCCGGCCAGAAGCCCCTCTCCCTCTCCCAGAAAGTCAAATATTCTCCCTCCAGCAAGCATGACCTGCCCTCCGATTCCCCCCTGCAGCAGCAGATCCTGCAGGTGGGTGGGATTCCAGGGGACCCCCCAGCTCAGCCAAACCCCCCGCCTCCCTGTCCTGCACTGTCCTGCACTGCACAGTCCATCCAACCCATGCCCATCGCACCTACTATGCTATCCAACCATCTCTCAGTCCCTTCCCCTACACAGTGCGCTGTGCCTCTGCTTTGCCTGGGGAAGCAGTGGCTACAGCGACAACCAAAAGAGGAGAGAAGCAACCTTCTGCCAGCAGGGCACCTTCCCTGGCCACCCTGGAACATTGGTATCCCTTCGCAACAAAGTTTAAAAAACAGGCATCTGGACTGGATTTTTTCTCAAATAGAAGACGTTTCACCTTTAATCCAAAAGGCTTTCTATCCCTTCTTGTATCCCAAGGCTGTGGCCGGCTGGAGCTCAGCACTTGGCTCAACGGCTCCTGGGTGTGGAAGGGCTGGGGGCTCTTTACCATTCAGAGTCCCAAGGATGGGGGTCTCCGAGTGAGGCCACCATTGACTCTAGCAGAAACCCAACCTGCGGGCACAGGCAACACCATGCCTTGCCCCAACTTTCATGCCAGCTTTGGAAGCAGGTTGCCAAAGGAGAAGAGAAGCGTTCAGTATCCCAGCCGCCTCCACACTTTGCAGGTGGAAAAAATCTCTCCCAAGTTGCTTTTTGAATTGCACATGGTGTGGTGTCAGAGGAATAGCTTTCTGCCACTGAGAGAAAGGTGGGTGGGTGCTCTGCAGGTCAGGCTGCCTATCTGGCTCAGGGAGGGCAAACTCACCCCATTTTTTCATAGAGCAGGCAGTGAGTGGGTGGGCCACAGGTGAAAACAAGGGAGGCAAATTTATCTCTCTTTTGGTCTCCCCTTCTTCCTCTTCATTAGGCTCGTAAAGAGGAAAAGAAGTCTTGATAGTTGTGAAGAATTCCTCTCCCAGTGTAACCAAACTGAATCTGTAGGGTTGCATTACATCTGGGATATAATTTTGGCCAATAATATAGAATCTATGAATATATAGTGGATATAAAAAAGTCTATCCACCCCTGTAAAAATGCCCGGTTTTTGAAATGTAAAAACATCAGACCAAGATAAATCACTTCAGATTTTTTTTTCCACCTGCAGTATAATTCAAGTGAAAAACAGCCTGAAATCTTTTAGGGGGGAAAATAAAAATAAAAAAATACAAAAATGTGGTTGAATGAATATGCACACCCTTCAAGTAATATTTTGTGGAAGCACCTTAGGGCAGCATTCAGTCTTTTGGGGTAGGAGTCTATCAATCAGCATGGCATGTCTTGCCTTGGGAATCTTTGCCCACTCTTCCTTGCAAAAGGGCTCCAAATTTGTCAGATTGTGAGAGCATCTCCTGTGCCCAGACATAACTTTTGTTGATTTGGAGATCTACTTTGGGTCATTGTTGTGTTGAAAGGTGAAATTCAAGAGGCAAAGTCTTGGCCAGGCTTTTTGAGCTACGCAACAAGCTTCTAGTTTTCTTCATAGGGAGGACTTTTCTGCACTAAGCAAACATGCTGAATTTTTTCGCAATGAAAAGCGGCTCTTGCAATGTGCTTACCTTGCCAACATGTTTTGGAAATTTAATGAAGTTACTACATCTTTGCAGCGGAAAGATACAACCATGTTCACAGTGAGAGACAAAATAACATAATTGAAAACCAGACTTAATTTTTGGATCAAATGTGTAAATTATTGAAACTGTGATTATTGAAATTCATTGTACTTCTCCTTTAAAACTGAAATTTGAATCTGTGCCATGGTGAATGACTTTTGGATAGATGTATACCCATCAGTAACCAAAAAGGCTATTTGAATGCCACTCCTCTTTGTGTCCACTTATCTATGTGAATCAGGGTTTTCAGCTTATTCTTACACCAAAAACCAATTGAAGAGTAAGTTGGATGCTGCCCTGGATTTATGTATTCAGCTGACAGACAGAAAGCCCAATTTCAAAACTATTTTAAGTACAAAAATGAAATAATTTCATTTATCACATTAGGTGTAGTCCAATATTTTCTTGTACCAACATAAAGATTTGTGGTTATATCCAATGTTGTACCAAAATAAATGTTTGTGGTGATCTTTAAAATGCTTTTTTTCCTTTATTTCCAAACCTACTATGTTATGCAAACACAGGCAATAGGAGTAGATGAGACAAGAACTGTTGTAGGATCACAGTGCTCATTAAAAGGGATAGAGTTAGGGTTCTGTGGGGAAAATAAATCTTCTAAAGGGTTCCATGATCAAAAAAGTTTGGGAACCACTGCTCTAGGGTCTCCAGGGAATCAAATTGTCCTCTTCACTCCACAAAGCCTTGTTAGGCTCCTTTTGTAACTTGATGGTGATTGATTAGAAACTATGCAAATAGAAGGTTGTGAGCGAGACATGGTTTGAGAACTGTTTCCCTCTTACTGGAAAACCACCTGTTTTGCAGGAGGTTACTTCCTGATCACAGCAAAGCAACAAAAGTAAGGGAAGCAGAGGAAGAGGCATGCTATGGTTTTCAGGCTAATAATTACCAAATGGGAAATGCCATACCTCTCTGGAGTTACAGTGGGTGGTGCAGGGTTCCGGCACAGGTGCCATCCTTTTCAACAGAGGCCCCTTTTTACATATTGGTGTTCCTGGAGCGTAATTCAAAACACATTTCCATGTGCAAACACACACATGCCACACATATACCCAAACACATGTTGAATTTCCAGACCTGAGCTCACTTACCCCAGCAGATAGAATGAGGAGTAATTAAATTTGCTTCAGAAGGGAACACTAAGTTGTTCTACAAATATTCTACCAATATTTGTAGCTTGGAGTTGAACTCTGGAGTCCTTGGTGCTCTCTGAGCTTGGCTGTTTTCTTGCAGACGCTTCATTACCAAAACTAGGCAACATCATCAGTGCTACGAAGGAATGAGGTCTGCTCTGTTTATATACCTGGGACTTGCCCCATCAGTGTTGGGAGGACTGTTCTGTTGTTTACTGTTAGCTTGTTTGTCAACAACAATCTAATCAAGGAACCGCCAAGAACGGTCCTCCCAACACTTGGCAGGGCAAGCCACCAGTATACAAAGAGAGCAAACCTCACTTCCCTGTAGCACTGATGATATTTACCTAGTTTTGGTAATGACACATCTGCAAGAAACGATCAAGCTCAGAGAGCACCAAGGACTCTGCACTAAGTTATTGTCTAATTAAACAAAAGGACTACCTGTTAGACTGCCTCCAAACTGTGAATATAATGAGAGAGAACACAAAGCTGCTATGAATGTGTTTTCAAGGTCAGCAGCACT
>JANHZU010004281.1:41897-63815 GCA_032468055.1 Acrochordus granulatus
GTGTAAAACTGTGTCTCTGCTGACAGTGTAATTTTGCTCCTAACTTTTCTGATAGTTAGTCCTCAGTTGATCCTCAGATGCGCCTAATATAGCAATCTTTCCAGAAAATGAAAATTATAAAATAAGTGTCTGAAAGGAAAATATTGTATTTACAATATATGTTAAACATACATATGCCTGCAATGAGTTTATTTCACTTCTCTTTCATGCAGGACAAAATAGGACTGATTATTAGGTTGACCACAAAAGAAACTTCTGTTCTTTAGGAAAAAGAAGAAACCATTTTTCATTTTAAATATAGTCCATTAATTTATCCATGATGAATGAACTACTTGATTACATGAACATTGTTTTTAGAAAGAAAACACCAAATATCATTTTTGGTTTGCACAGGAAATTTAATGTTGCCCACTAGAAGAAAATGTGACCACATACCCATAGTCTCTTGACCACAACTTGTTTATCTCCTGTTATTTTACTCTTCATGCATAAGCTGAGCTCTCATACTCTGAAACTTAAGGGTTTTTTTTGAAAAAAAATGTTCTAATTTAAATGGAAATGTTATATCCAATTAATTTTGTTCCATTGGGAAGCTTTGTAAACTAGGAAAGATTCAGTGAATGGACATCTGCAGCCTCCCACCCCCAATTTTCCCTTCAGTCTTGTGAACAGTGCTTTTCCCTTTCTCTTTCTGCATTACCTATACCAGAGAAAACTGATGGCTTACAGCTGGACAAAGACAGAAATCCCATCCTAAATTTAATCCATCAGTAGATTTTTTTCAAATATTCTTTCAGATGCAGGTGCTACATGGACAGAGTGGAAGACAAAAGGAAGAGCAGAAGATAGACAATTTCAGGATTTTCATATGCTGAATTGATGTGTTTCATGAACAATGCTACTGAATTTAGAAAATATCAGCAGCCTGTTGAGTGAGAAATACTAAATTCGGATGCCCACCAGCATTTGTATAAGTGAAATCTCTTCCTAGTTACTTTCCAAAATTGTACCTCAATTCTCCTTGTATCTTTGTCTTTCCTTGCTCTGAACCCAAGTAAGAGGAACAGCTGACATTGGGCAATTTTACATTGCCTATTATTTTGTAAAGACAATAAACCATTATTTACCATGTGGATTAAACATCTGTCTGATCTTTTCATTATCATTTCATCTCATCATTCTTCCCCTACCCTTTCTTCCATCCAAATGTTAATTGTCTCAAAATAAATTTTAGGGGCTGTGATTGATGCTTTTGAAATCAGTAGCAAAGCATTGCTAGAAATAAAGTATGGGTCTTTTAAATACTTGCACAAAGAGTTCTAGGTAGGACATCATCCTTGTATCCTTTGAGCATACTTGCAAGAAGCAGATCTACACCTGTAAAGAAAGTGACTTAAGTGTGCACATGAGGACTATATGGATTTCTGCAGCAGACACCAGAGGTCGCACCTCTCACACTTTTGGAGCTCCATGCAAACAATTGAAAATTCAGAGAAAGATGGAAGATCTTGGAGAAAACTGAATGGAGTAAGTCATGCCCAGAGAAATCCATTCTCTTAAATAATTATCAGTTCATTTGGGCAAATGGAAAAATGAAACTCTTTGGGTTTTGTATTTTTATTTCCTCATTGACACTGAAGAACCTGTTCCCTGGTACATATATTTTTTCAATATCAGAGAAGGGAAATATAAATAAAAGATATATATAGATGTTCTTGCAGTGTCTAAGATACTTCTGTATGAAAATCCAAGTCTCCCATAAAGCCTTGATCTTTGATTGCAAGCAAGCACAATCTGAAACTGTAATCCATGCCAACTTAACTGTTAGGGATATGATCCCAAGGTCATTTCCTCATCAGTGGTAGAGAGTGTTACCTAAATATCACTGTGACCAACTGGCACAGCAATTTTAGAGGATGTTAGTAAGGCACCATGCAAGTCAATGTACATAAGAGAGCAGTAGATAAAAACTTTGCCTTGCAAAAGAAATCAAACTGCCAGCTCTGATGTTTGATTTCTGATGGCCAATTTAGACATTCTTCAGGTCAACCAACAAGCAAGTATAAAATAACATCCCCATCCCACCGTAACTGCAGGAAAAAGAACTGAGAAATCAGAATTAATTTCAGTCTTCCTTTTGGATAGATGACTTCATTTACTAGCATCCAATGTGGTAACTCATACAAATGATTAAATATTCTTCATTGGATATATTTAGTACCACACCACTCCATTGCCCAAGGTAATCACCTGGGTGGTTTGTCAAAGTCTGATTAGCTTTCCTTCTCTCAATTTTCTGTATTGTAGAATGTCTGTAGATCCCTTGCAAAAAGTGATATTTTCAGTGAACCTTCAGTAAATGAGACAGACCTCGTTTTTCAGAATCCAAGGCTACAAAGGAAGCCTTTCAAGAGATATGCATGCCATGGTGGGGAAAGGGAAGGCTGGGCAAAACCTAGGAAATAACCCAGTGTACTTTTTTAAAAAAACTGAATACAGACTGTTATGTGTTCTGACATTTCTCTCTCGGTATCAGAATAGAACTGTTAAGCAAGAAGGAAATAAGCAGCCCTTTTCACAAGTACAAACAGTGTCAGAAGGCAGAGAGAAAAATAGTTATGAAGATGAAGCAGTCTAAGTGGATTTGCTGATACTTTCAGAAAGCTCTTTTCGAAATATAAATCTTGAGGGAAGACTAGGCCAGATGGACATTTTTGTTTTTTGTTTTATTTTCTGTAATGTGTTCACTGTTCACAAGGGACGCAGGAAAAGGCAATTCTGCCTCTTCCAACCTGGTGCCTCTGGTACATGACTTTTAATCCAAATTCTATTGAAAAATACCAGAAGAAGGGAAAATAATGAGAGCGATAACATTATCTCTCAAGACATTGCAAGAAATGAAAAGCCAGGCCAAACTGACTCACATTCTTCTGGATTTATCTTTTTTTGTTCCCTTTTTTCCTATTGGGCTTAATACTATGAACTAATTAAGACACATTTTTAAATCATATATTTATGATTTAAGACTTAGAGATTGCCTCATTTACTTCCATTCATATTAACTGCCTTGAAAATAACTCTATGGGGCAAGACCAACAACTGATATCCCAGACTGAAGCACCAAAGTTAGACGTAACTTTCCTTGGAAAGACAGCATCCATCATTGTCACAATATTCCTAGGCCTCTGAATATTTCTAAGTAGGAGCAGGGCATGATCCAGCCAAAATTAAGCCACTAAGACTTACAGTGTACACATGAAAATATTCTGTTGAAATTGTTGATAGGTACAAACCGATAAACACTTCCATGTGAGAAAGCTGAACTTCAGATATTTCTCAGTGAAAATGTAGAGATTGCACTGCTCAGCAATACTCAGCTACACTTGTGTACTGTTGTTTTGGGGCTTGTTTGATGTACAATATTAATTTGGAATCTTTTTGTGATCTTTAGGTTATCCTCCCTCCTTATAGAGGTGGGATAGGTTGAATGAGCTTTGCCTGCCTCCAGCCTCAAGGCACAATTTTGACAGGAATCTTCTCCTATGACATTTATTTCAACATTCCAATATTGCAGTCCAAGAAAAGCCTAAAATATACCCTCACGCAAATCTATTAGCTCTCTCTCTTCCTTCTTACTGGCTGCAGTGTATAACCATTTCACAAATCAGACATCAATTTAGCATTAGGAGCTTCCATGGAAGACAGACCTCATTTCAATAGCCCTGCTAAAGGATCAGCAGGCACTTGCTGGAATCCAGCGGGGCCTCTCCAATGCTCAACTGCACCAGGAGCAGAAACTAATCAGCCACACATCCTATCATTGGGTGTGGGGCACAGTTAGGCTCCCTGGATCCCAAATGATACAGGAGCTAGGGGAAAGCAGAAGACTAATGCACAAGGAAGAAGTTAAGCTTTTGTTAATCAAATTTCATCTGGATCGTTTCTAAGCTTTTGACGAACAAAAGACTGAAAACAACTTCTCCCTCTCAGAGCATACCGCAATTCTATTTTTCAAATTATTGCAGTTCAGAAGCTTTGTTCCACGAATTCAACAAGATTCACACAGTGCATTCATACTTACTCAAAACCCTGTTGCTGTGCATACACTTCCTCGACATCAAATCCCATCACTACACTTGCTTCAGAATGTAAGCTCTGTATTTAGGATCACTTTGCGCGGCAAAGAGACGCTGCAATCCTAGGCATCTCTACCTGGCTCAGTAAGCCACTCTGAACATAACAGTGACCCTTCACTACAGAAGCCTGAATCTTTATTGAAGGCTACAGCATCCACTGGGGTAGCGAGGCATCCAGCCCGCTTCAAGAGAGGCGGTGGAGAAAGGCGCACTTACTTCTTCCCTGTCGTCGGACTCTGGAAGGGTGCTCCTGGCCGCCAACGTATTCCATTAAGTTCCAAGTGATAAAGAACCAAGAAACCAGTCGCAATTGCATAGTAACCCTGTAAAAGTTCTCGTCTAGCGTCCTTTGGGGAGGAGGAGGAGGAAAAGAAGACGTGGGGAGGGGGAAGAGGATGCACCCATAAATGTAAAGCAGAGCAGGTAGGGCTGAAGAATCTTGGTGTGCATGTTATTTGATCACAACTGAGCTAACTATGATTGTCAGGAAAGAGGTTTGGAATGATAATACAGAACTTGGTGGAAATATTGGCCTGGTTTACATTGATGAAAAGGCCAATTCCATGTTAGGAAGCATTAGGAGTGGATCAGAAAATAAACACCCCGACTTTGGTGGGCTATTCTACTCAGTGCATTGCAAAAAAGAGCGGGGAAATTTCCAGAAAGGAGTAAACAAAAATGGTCTAAACAAAGACCAGAAGCCTTTCAAATATAATTTGTACTTTTTAAGCTTAGAGAAATAGCTGGAAGGGGAGGATATTGATTTAAGCAATTTGGAATAGCATAGAAAAAATGGTAATGCTGGGGTTTTTCTCCCCACCTGGCACAGCCAAATGGTGGGAGATCAGCACAGTTCATAGAAACCCTTCTTTCATAAAAGCACCACGTTACCCTGCAGAATCTACTGCCACAAGATGCAGTGAAAGACATTATTTTGGATGACCGTATTTCTCAATAACCATTGCTGGGGAACATGAGCAAACAGCGGTCCGCTATTCTTGCGTCGTCATTTAACTGTTTTGGGGGCACTTGGTTGTCCTCCCACCCCACCCTACCCCCTTGTCTAGATGGGCCCTTCAATCTTGACCCGCAAAGCTTGTCTTATAACAAAATCTTCTGAGTCAGCGCGGGAGAGCGTCTCCACTGTTTGAGAGGTTAGGTACTAATTTCTCAAATGCACGCAACATTTAAACATTTTCCCAGCGATACATATTCCTAAATCATAAGCTCCTTTTTCTTTATTCTCTCTTAACCTTTCTATTGTGCAGCCCATTGGCATGCTAAGAAAGGTATATTTTCCTACAGGAAAAGCACATTTAAAATTAGGAGCTAGAGCAAATTTCAGCTCAAAGGGACTGCTTGGTTTTCTGTTCGTTTTCACCTCTCTCGGATAGTTGGTTGATTTCTGGCCCTGATTCGCTTAATGGACTTCTTGTCCCTTAAGAAGCAGGTTCTCCAGCAGAGAAGGAGATTGGGAGGCCACAAAAACAGCTGTGAAAAGCCGGAGGCTCAGCGGGTGATTGAAAGTAGCAGAGAAAAATTGGAAGACGGAGGAAATGCAGAAGAAGGAATCCAAACGCTAGAATTACAGGAAAAGAGAAGGCAAGAGGCCGCCACCGGTTCCTCATTTGCTATTTGCATCAGCACCAGAACTCCCTGGAAGCCTCACAGAATGACATCTTTACCGTTTTTAAGTCAATCCTTCAAGTTCCCAGAAAATAAAAATTGTTCCTGCTTCATCCATCACAAAACAGAAATCAGAAGACTTTAGTCCTGTCCTCCCCACAGACTTTTGTGGAGATGTGTTTGTGACACCTCAGTTTTGATCCGTCCTTGGTTGATTCCAAGGGGTGGGCAGCAGGATCTACATCTTTTCATCAGCTTTTAGATTGTTAATTGACTTCCTCCCTCCCATCCGCTCCCTCCTTCCCTCTATTCTGGACATCTTAGGATATTTAAATGCCACTGATAATCTCTGGAGTCTTCCAGTCACTGTTTCTATTCCATAAGGTGTATAGAGCATTTTGAAGCTAGGCCATAATCATCTTATGGATTGGTCTGATCTGGTCTGACCTATATTTGCTATCAGAAGTGATAAAATAACCAAGATGGTGGCCACAATGGTGCAATCAAAGCTCTGCCCATTTTTTATGTGCACTGACACACGTAGAAATCCCCTGTTTTGAAATCTAAGTTCGACTTTTACAATCTAATTCAGCTTGAGAAGGTACTGGGTTAGGAAGAAGTCACATAAGATGTTTGTAACTGGTCAAAGAATTGCAAGACATTGTAAGAAAGACTGCAACAAGTCAAGAAATCCAGTGCTTTTTTAAAAATTCTGTTGATGGAGTAGAGGGCATTTTCTTCTTGTGGAGAGGTGCTAAAAATCTCCTTTGCCTTGTGCTTTGTTTGAAAGAGGAAGGCCTTTAGATCACCTGTTCCTGAAGCCAAGGCTTCAAGTCCCAGTGAAGAGAAATGAGAACAATGCTGTCAAAGATGGGCTGGACTCTTTCACATCTTCTGTCAGATAAAGGCTGCTTCCATATCTGGCTCCCTTCTTCCAAAGTAGATAAGGGTGTTTTCAAGAGTCTTAGGAAGAAGAAGTTTAGAGCTTGGAGAGAACTTGATTGACTGGAATTGACTTAAGAAATGACTTGACATGTGGATGATACTTTCACGATTTGGAATCAGCTGAGGAAGAGCTTAAGGAATTTCTAGAACCTCTGTATAGTATCCTCCCAAATATTCAGTTTATGATACAAGAGAAGAGAATGGCAAATTTGCAACTTAGAGAGAAACTCAATAACCAGGGTATACAGTATTCTGAAAGCCCACGCACACAGATCACTGTCTGCCTAAAAATTCCAACCATCATCCCTGCCAGAAAGAGAAGCATCATGAAAACTCTTGGCAATTGTGCCAGATACATTTGTGAGTCTGAAATGTTATCAGACAAGTTGAAATATGTTGATTGGGCTTGTCAATCTAACAGGTATTCTGTTGGGGAAATCAGGCAAGTGATGCAATCCAGCAGTAAAAATAATAATACATATATAGCCATAATCGAATCACCCTCCGTGGGAAAGGTGTTTCTCCCCTATATTAAGAAGATCTCAGATCCAATTGGGAAAGTGTTAGAAAAATACAATTTAAAACTATCTATAAAGCAGTGAAGAAAATCCAGGTAAGTACTTAGTCACCCAAGGATGGCAGAAAGCTATTTTTGTCATAATATGCGAGTGTTAGGTATGTACACTGCCTTGAGTTATTTATAAAAAATAATAAAGGCATGATTAAACAGTCTAATAAATTAATTATCCTGCAGTTATGGACAGATATATATTGGAACTGTAAAATGCCGTATTAATAACCAATTAAAGGAACATTAAAGGATAGTTTGAAAAATCAGCAGTAGCAGAACATATTTTAGGCTAGAAACTGAGAGATTGTGAGTCCTAGTCTTGCCTTAGTTATGAAAGCCAGCTGGGTAACTTTGGGCCAATCACTCTCTCTCAGCCCAACTCACCTCACAGGGTTCTTGTTTTGGGGGAAAATAGGAGGAGGGTGTGTCTTTGCAATCTTAAGTTATTTATAAAAATAAAGGTGGGATACAAATAAATACACCTGTATATAATGGATATAAGATTCCTTTTGAAGATACACAAGTACTGGCAACTACATCCAACAACTACTTTGCACATTGTGCAAAACAACAACAACCACCTGCTATTGAGATCCATAAACATTCTAACTACTTCAACAGGAATGAAGGAAGTTTGAAGCTCAACAAACCCTGGATCCCTGTTTTATGCACTACCAAGATTAAACAACTCTTACAACAAGTAGACACCAGCCT
Source organism: Acrochordus granulatus (assembly GCA_032468055.1). Lineage (NCBI taxonomy): Eukaryota > Metazoa > Chordata > Lepidosauria > Squamata > Acrochordidae > Acrochordus > Acrochordus granulatus. The sequence goes on from JANHZU010004281.1 coordinate 49,890, forward strand.
TAGAATTGGCATTGAAGGTAGCTGTCAGGCTCCAAAAACCAAGAAAGACATGTTGAGATTCTTTTGAACAGTTTCCTTCATTATTCCTTACCTATAGACAGAAATATTGCCAAACTAAAGCACTACTTGCATTGTTAGAGATACTGTATATTTAAGAATGTAGGAAGGAGCTGCTATATCTTTTTCCTCCCAACCAAATTATCTAATCTTCTCTGTCTCTTGGTCCTCTGGAATGCAAACCCTCCCTTCAGGGAATTCGGACTACTTTCTATCACAGTAGTAAAGTGGTGGATAGCTTCCGTCTTATAGGTTCAGTCATCAACTGTAGAAGGAAGAAATATGTAGAGCATATTTACTACAGCAGCCATAAAGGCCTTGGGAAAGATATTCAAATGCAATGATGTGTGTATACCTACAAAGATCAGAATTGTGCAAACCATGATATTTCCGGTGACATTGGATAGAAATGAAAGATGAACTTTGAAGAAGCAGGCTAGGAAGAGTGTTGAAGCTTTTGAACTTTGGTATTGGAGAAGACTCCTGAGAATACTGTGGGCAGCCAAGAAAGCAAACAAATAGATCATCAAACAAAACAACATGGAGTTCTCACCTGAAGCACAAATGATCAGGCTCAGATTATCCTACTTCATTATGGAAAGACTTATCTCTCTGGAGAAAGCACTCATGCTGGAAACAATGGAAGGAAGAAAGGAAGAGGATGACGAGCAGCAAGGGGGATGGAGTCAGTTATGGTGGTGATGAGTGCACTGTTGGACGACATAAAAGATAAAGTGAAGGAAGGAATCAAAAAAGACTTGATCCCAACTTCTAGGAGTCAAAAAAGACTTGATGCCACATAATCAAACTAATCAACAGCAACGAGAATCTACAAAACTGAAATAACACCAAGACAGGCCAATCATGAACTAGCTCTCTTAGAATTTCCTCAAATTTGACTAATCAGAAGTTTACCTGGATGAAGAGCCAATCGGGAACTAGCATTCTTGGACTCCCGTTACATGAATCAATCAGGCATAAGTTTCATTGGAAAGTCTATTCAAAAGCCAGATTATTCTGTTATAAATGCAATTGCTTATTTAGTCTTTGCTCAGGTGCTTGTGAGCTGCCAAGAAGTGTTCTACAGAGATTACTTTGCCTCTGAAGATGCCAGAGTTGCTGATGTTTATCAGAATACCAGATAATTGGACCACAAAGATTTAGCCCAGAAGCTCATCTCATTGGCCATGAAAACATACACTAGTGCATCTTCCCTATAGCTTTCCAGAATCATGTCTCCCCTTCAGGGTGGGACTTCTCTATATGGCAGCATTGTGAGCACTTATCTCAAAGAGTTGCTTGCCTTCAGATGGTCATTCACCTAGGTCAGGACCTCCAGCTGATTAAAAAATAACAAAAGTTCATTGTCTAATTCTTCTAACTGATCTAAACTTTAGGCTCCACCCAGGTTCTTGAAAAAAATGGGTGGCCTTGATGTTTTCAAGGTTGGATTCCCCATAAAATTACCTTAGTATAATCCTAAGGGTCAAACCAGAGTTGACTTGGTATTGCACAACACACTTCCTTGTTTCCTTATATGGAATTTGGGAAGGGCAATTCCACATACTTGCCAGAGTAACTGGACTTAAAAATTTATATTGTCAGAGGCATCCATTAGCCAGCCTAAATGATAGAAGAAGAGTTGCACAGCTGTGCCTTTTTTGTAGATATGTTGTGATGTTGCACAGATTGCAGAAGGGATGGAGACAGTGACATCAATCTAATGAAAATGCTACCTATCTTAAAGTTGTCAAGGTTGAGAAACACAGATACAAAGGGTATCAAATATACTGATTCCAAGATAATTTGTTAGGGTATGTTTCTTTTCATTTGTTAAAGAAACAGGCTAATATAAACATAGATCTGAAAAATCAATTCTCCTTTAACTGATGATTTAAAAGAAAAAGGACAAGTTTTCCCAAATAAACCTCTGAAATATGCATTAAATGACTGAAAATATGGGGTTAGAGAGGAAGATCACATGTAGTATAAATGATTTGGGGTAAAACATTTGTATTTAGAATATTAATCATATCCTTACATTCTCTGTACTGAAGCTGAAGCAGAAGCTCAAATACTTTGGCCACGTAATGCAAAGAGAGGACTCACTGGAAAACACCCTGATGTTGGGAAAGATTGAAGGCAAAAGGAAAAGGAGACGGCAGAGGATGAGATGGGTAGATAGCATCGTGGACGCTATGGGTGTGGATTTTGGTGGACTCCGGGAGGCCGTGCAAGACAGGGAGACCCGGGGTGCTGCATTCCGTGCGGTTGTGAAGAATCAGACACGGCTGAACGATACATTCATTAACCCATCTGTCCAAATGGTTGCTATTTCAAATGGCAATTTATATAAATTCAATTTAATCAGATCTTCAGTATTCCTAACCTAAAATAAATCATTGCTTCTTGGTAGAATTGAAAGTGCCCAGAGAAAACTGAGTTTGATAATTAGTGCCCTCTGCTCCAGATCTCAATTCAGATTCAGATCAATGAATATTATACTAAGATAGAGTCCAGCCCTTCCATTAATTTTATTAATTTCAATATGGAAGGCTCAACAAGCAGCAATATTTCCAAATTCCTTTCATATAGAGCAGTGGTTTCTCAACCTTGGCAACTTGAAGATGCATGGACTTCAGCTTCTATTCTGGGAATTGAGGTCCATGGATTTTCAAGCTGCCAAGGCTGAGAAACAGTGATACGTAGAGAGCATACCAAAAGCCAGACTCCATAGATAATTTAGATAAATTGTATTAAATGTTCAGGTTTTTTTCTAAACACTTCCGTTTATGTTTGATGCATGTGCTTTGAACATCTGCAGTAATTTTTTTCTCAAAAAAAAAAAACCTATTGTGGTCAGCCTGTGAGGCCTGACTTTTGGTATACTCTGTGTGTAAGTTCCCAAATACCTATAATATATAAACAATAGAGCAGAAAGACAGTAACCCATAATCCACATCCCATTTATTCTTGTATTTTTGGACAAGAATGAAGAATTGGAATGCATTTTAAAGGGATTCTGGGAAAAAGAAAATGTTGAAAGAATAAAAAGTAACGATTGCTATGCATTTCATACAAATCCTTCTCTAAACCCAGTGAAATAGTTATAGATGGATTCACTAAACATTATTTAAAGCTTCAGGGTTTACTAATAAACTCAAATTGTCAGCTCCTTGTCTTAAAAAATAAATCCCTCACTTGATGTGAATGTACTTTTCTTCAGGTGGTTATAAAAATGTCAGATCATATTTTAAATGAAGTAGGCACTTGATTACCACATTACAATCTTTATCTACTAAAGTAATATAAGCTTCATTAGCAGAAATGGAATCAGTGTTGCATTCAAACACATTCCGAAAAGATTGAGAATTTAGAAACCAGAATATCTTCATATGTTTCCATTCATTCTCCCCAAAAGCTGTCCAGCCCTGACGCTGGATAATTCTTTATATTATCAGTTATATATTTAATTTCTTCTGCCTGGCTAGGTTTAGAAAGGGCTCATTTTGTTGATTATTCAGACATGGAAAAGAGCGGAGAAGACCGTGAATCTTATGCATATGTCTTCAGATGTAATATATAACTTCCCTAAATCACTAGGGTAAAATTTCAGGCTTGTTACTGCTTCGATTGACATGCCAAAATGTTTCCCTTTTTTAAAAAAAATTTGCAAAGCTTGCTAAAGACATGTTAATACAAAGTCTACCTTTGCAGAAAGCAATTTAATCAATTCGTACATAACATTTTACAATTTCTTATACAGATTTGGAGAGGGGTAAATAACAAATTGAGACAGTGAAAAATTAACCTTCTTCCTGATTAGATTTATTTTCTTAAAGTGCCCTTTTCTTTTGCCTATGTGCAATTCAGGACATTATTTATCCCCTCATAAATGCCTTCATCTTTCCACTCAACAAACACAACAATACAGTGAACTTTCATTAATTTTTTGAACTTTGCTAGTCATTTACTTTTTAAGATGATTTTTCCAAGAACCATGTAGATACCAGATGTTCTTTATTTTAGAGAAATTCCCCACTTGCCAAAAATGCCCCCTGCAAGTGAGACATGAGCAGTTACTATAATTATATTTATATAATCTGAAGCAAAGGTGAAGAAATCAACCCAAAAAAGCAATTTTGATGTACCAAAAAATAAAACACATAATTGCCCTGTATTATAAAGTTGGATGTAACAGACACTACACACCAACTAAACCAGCATCACACACATGAGCTTTCCACACTAATTGTACCAAAGACTGCGGCTTAAGAGAATGTTTATCTAAAATTGGATCAAGAATTTCATTAAAATCTCCATCAATTACTGAATGTCTATTGCTAATGGGAAAAGAGGGCTCAAACTATCATGAAAGCAGTCTCTAAATTGAAGCTGTAAATATTAAATTAAAGCAATTATTTTTGAAAATCATCCTTTTCACATTTTCTGCATCTCTTGCCACTGAGAAAGCAAATGACCTATAACTACTTATATGGCCACCCCGTTTTCTGTTTTGCAAAATCAGTAATATAAATCTCTCCCTCCCAATCTTTACGCAGCCCTCTCTTTATCATCGTCCCATAGCTGGATTTCCTGCAAAAATGCAGGATCAACAGGAAAAATCAGTTTTCCTTCCATCACAGCTACTGTGTTTTGCTAGGGTCCAGCAGAATGAAAGCATATCCATGAAAAATAAATAAAGACCTTCAAAACAATTGGTCTTTTTGGAGGATAGATTTGTTATTTTCCCATTCTCCCTAGCTTCTGCTCAAAAAGTACGTGTCCAGTAGAAAAACTGTGGGGTTCCATGCTCAGAACAAAAAGACCTCCTGGGAACAGGCTGTTTTTCCTTTGGGGTACTTGCACCCCATAGAGCCTGGGGTAACTTCCTGATTCTCTCAGTGGTCAATTGGAAGCCTCCCTAGATGCATGAGAGTGAGGGCTGGACAGGTCAAGGTATTTGTGAGTCGTTCTCACTCTGGTTCCAAAAGTTCAGGCTGTTCTAGAAGGTTGAAGAAGATTAATAATTCTGTTTAGCTTTGTGGCATGTCAAAACTTGATAGCTTTGAACAAGCATTATTTTATCTGCTTTGGACAGACACGGAGGAGGGAAGCAACTGGGTTTTTTTACTTTAAAAAATTAAAATAAAATATATAAAAAAATATTTTGAAAAATTGACGTGACATCTTTGGGTTTTTGGAAGTTTGCACTGATTCCTTTGCAGGACTATGTTTGAGAGTCGACTTGTACTCCCTACTCAACCTGTGAGAATAGTATGTACCCTTGTAGGCTTGTTTTGTCAAGCATTAAGCAAGATATATTTCACCAACCATAAGTCATTCTTAGTCAATGTTCTTCTCCATGAACTTTAAATCCCTGGAACAGTTTCCAGAGATCACATCAATCTTGACAACTCATTTGTGCAACCCAAACTGCCTTTCTCAACTTAGGGTCATTCCAGTATGTTGGCCTCTAACTCCTATAATTCTTGACTAAGTTTGAGTTTTGCCTGTTCTTCACCAGACCCTGAACTCTTGGCCCATCTGAAAGGCTGGAGAAGGTTATCTCAGATTTAGGAACCAAGTCTCCTCTTCTGGAGCCATGTGTCATTTTGGGGGATTGCGAATTTAATTGGAGTTGAGTGTTAGCAAGAATGCTTTCGTATTTCACTTAATCCTTTCAGGTTTGATTGCTTTTACCTTTCACATCAGCTTTCCACAGCTGTTTGCTGTTTCAGTGGAAAACATACAAGCAGCTCTGTATCTGCCTCTTCAGATGGCAAGAAAAAGTGGCTGTCAACGTGAGCAATCTGTAGCTAAGGTTTGACTTAGAGAAAACGAAAAAGCAGCTATGAGATTCTCTTGGTCCCATCTTGTTTGCCCAGTCATTTGTTCTTATAAACATGTAAAGAGCCTTGCGCATGGGGAGCCCATCCAAAGGCACCCGTCCATTCCTACCCTCCAATCACAGAGTTGCTTTTTGACCTCTGTTGATAACATTACAGTTGCAATGAGGTATAACGAAGCTTGTTCTTAAACAGTTGCTCTTTAAAGAAACTTTCTGCAGTTTAACCTTGAGCAGTCCCCAGGCCAGACTCCAAAATTGGTTGCAAATGTTAACTTTTCTCCTTATCACCCTTTTAGTCAGCTCTGCCCAATCAGTTTCTCTTTAACTACCATCATGCGCAGGGACCTTTTGTTCTGCTGAAGCAAAATTTTTCCATTTAAATAGCAAAACATTTGAGGGTTAACTAGTGGCTGATTTTTTTTAAAGAGGTTTTGCATAAGGCATTGTGCCAGAAGCCATGAGTGCATGCATGCTATTTCCATTTGAAATCATGGTTATGATTATCATCCCGTTTATTGCTTGGTAGGGACCTCTTTTTTTAACTGAGTTCAGTAGTTTTACTTCCAAGGTTGCCAAATCTTCCATGCTGAATCCTGAATTGACAGGTCCTCCAAGCAGCAGTATTTATAGAAAGGTGGTGGGAAGAAGCTAAAGAAGAGAAAACAGACTTCCAATTAGCATTTTTTAAAATGCCAAATAAAAATGATAGGAGACAGTACGGTAATTGTATCATAAAGTCACTCTGTGAGGTATAGATTCTCTCCATAAGGGAGATGAGTGGTCTCTAAATATGATAGGTAGGTAGACAGACAGACAGGTAAAATATTTTGCTTCATCTCAGATCGAATTTAGAATATTTTGGTGGTGGCGAGGTAAATAATGCCTCCCCCCTCCAATATACCGATGAACCTGGGTCAGCAGGAAGGGCTAAGCAGCTAATTTTAGCAGAGATGAGAAAGGGCAGCTTATGTTCTCTGCAATTCATGAAATCCACCCATCCATCCTTTGGAACATGCCTGCGAGAAGTAGGTTTCACACATCCCACTAAAGGAAGCTAAAGAGAGATGGCACTGTTATGACTCAGCCAGTGGTGGGAAGTTTGCCATTATCTTACCACGTTACGTGACCCAGCCATCCCCTGAACCTTGAAAAGACTTCTCTGCTTGGGTGCAATGTGTGCAACGAACAGAGCACTTAAAGGATATTAACCTGGGTTAGGTTTGGTGTATTGTGTGTAGCCAGTTAGTGTCCTCTTTGGTTTGCAAAGGGGATCTCCCTTGCTTCTCCTAGCAGTCCCAGAACTGGAATGTTTATCCCTCTTTCCTTTCTCCACCTTCTTTAACTTTTCTGTGATTCCTTACCTGCAAAAGAAACTTGTGCCACTCTAGTGTAGATTCTGCAATTTCTGTAAAGAGATTACTCTGCCTTGAGCTTCATTTCTCCTCTTGGTAGTAACTGGGATCAACCCACCAGCATAAGGCCAGCCAAGCTCACTGGAGAAAGATAAGCAAAGGTGGTTGCACTGCTTGCTGCTCTGACTCCCTGATTCCTCAGGCTGCTGGCATTCAGAGCAGAAGACATCTGCCCTCCTTCCATTCCTCCTGACAGCAGCCCAGTTGCATTGATACTTGGAACTTCAAATTTCATAGGTCCTTTCTTGGCTTCCTGATGCAAGCACACCAGTGTAGAATCAAAGTAGAAGAGATAATTGAGCACATTGGGATGAGTGTGGACAGAACATCTCCAGCTGGCCCATATTCAGGCAAGGGGCTTGTGCCTCCTCAAAGAAAAGGCCCAATTCATACAGCTCCTCCTTCAGCCTCTTGTGGCCCAGGATTGTCTGGATAAGATGGCTAATACTGACCAAATGCCAGCCATGGTCAGAATGGCCTTTGCATAAATACATCTGTTGTACCAGTTACTCCAATTTCTGGTTCTGGAAGCACTTATCATGCTCACACATGCTTTGCTCACTTCTCCTTTGGGCTACTGCAATGTGTTATCTATAGAGCTGCTCTTGAAGATCATTGAGAAGTTACAGTTGGTCCAGATTGCTCAGTGAGAGTTGTTATGAGTATGTCTCATGCTGCCCATGGAACGGTTCTAGTTCCCAAGCTATACTAGTTACTGTTTGTCTGCCAGGTGCAATTGAAACTGCAAGCTGTCTCCTATAAAGCCCATCGTGGCTTGTGGCCTGAATACCTACAGAGTCATCTTTGTCTGATTGTTTCTGCCATCTGTTAAGATTAGGCAGGATTGGCATGCTCTGTGTCCCTTCAGCAAAGCAATGTCATAGTGGAAACCCATGGAGATATATTATCTCTATGCCCCTGTCCTTTGGAATAACATTTCTTTTGAAATCCCCACAGCCCTGACCCTTAGTTCCTCAGCAAAACAGCAACAACCTGACTTATTAACAAGTCCCAGGCCAGGTACTTTGATTGATGATTTTTTAATATTGTTTCCTTATCAAAGATAGTTTATATTTCTCTGAAGTAAGTTCACTCTTGTATCAGATTGTTTCTGATCTTTGTCCAACATATGAAGTTGCTTTGGTGATTGAGTTGGTTGATAAATTGATTAAATAAGTTAACCAGCTCAGAGGACATCCAGATTTGATTGGATTCCAAATAATTAACATCCTTGTCTGATCATCCTTTTGGATTTCCAATTATTTTGTTGAGAGGTAAACTTAGAGAGGTAAATTCAACGGGGAACCTCTTGCATAATTAACTGCTGTGAAGTAGCTCCTTAAAAAGGGAAACGGAAAAGTGTGTTTGTGTGTGTACTCAGGATGTACCATTCTCCAAATGTGCACTTTGGCTCAGGAGGAGAAACAGGAAGGCAAAGAAATTTTAAAAGGAAAGCTTGGAAAAATGAAGCTAAGATGGAATTTGAAAAGGAGCCAGTCACAAACATTAAGAGTGTGTTGCCTGTGTTTATATCCATCAGAGAAAAATGTTGCAGAAATTAGCGGCATCCATAGAACGGGCCTGAATTTACAACACAGTGCCCACTATTTTGCAAATTTTGACACCTGCAGGCCCCCCCCGGCAGAAATATTTAGACTTCATAGGGGTAGGGGAGCCAGGTGGGGAAAGGCTGCTGTGTTTAATGCAGTCTATTAAACATAGGTTGTGCCAGAAACACCACTGTGGTTTACATTATTGGCTTGGCCATTTATGCATTACCAGAAAAGCAGATGAATCATCTGAAAAAGGGGTGAAAGAAAGTACAGATTTGCATTCCGTTGCATGTGCTATTCCAAAAATCTGGATGGGACCTAGGAATAATAACTGGAATACTGATGTAGAATGACTCAACACGGCAGGGAAGACTTTGATCAGGTGCTGCTCCATCTGTTGTGCATGAAGCCTTGGGAAGATCTGGTGGTATAACCTGTTTGCTGTTCATCTGGATTGAAGAACCCTTCCAAGAAGAGGTGATGTCAACTGTCTTTTCAGAGGCCAAAGAGACAGCCTGCTCCCTAAAGCCAGTTAAAAGCTGGGGGGGAATAGATCGACATAACTACCTTTTACTGAACTCTTCTTGATGTTCTTCCATTAGAATAAGTGCAACTGCCACGTCATGTGGTTTGATGACAGATGAGATATGGAAAGATTTGAGACAGATTAGGCTATGAATTTCAAGTCACATCAGACCCATTAGATATTGGACTGCTCTCTTCAATTCACTTCCTGGGACTGGGCCAAATGATAATGCAGAAACACAGCATAAAGGATTGTGATCGGCCAAACAACTCAGCGGAAGTAATCTTTCTTCAGAAATCCGTATCAGGAACAGCTGGAGATACCAGTGAAGAAGGCCTTCCCACATCCCTCTTCTCAACAGCCTGGAAACCTGCCATTTTGGAATTACTATATTGGGATAACTCTGGGTTGATTGTGTGTCTGAGGGCCTTGAGTCAGCAGAAAACAATACTGGCCTTTGCCCATGGCTGATCCCTCTTGTGCCCTGATAGCCTCAATCTCCAGCCATTGGACTCTTTTCCAGGGAGACAGTTGACAAAGCTTAATGGTTTTCACATCCCTGTGGCTGCTGTTGGATATGCTGGGTTGAAGGGGAAAGACATGTCTTTAATCCCAGCAGAGCTAAAGAATAACTTAGAGCTTGTCTCACACATGCTCTAGGAGTGAAGGCCATGTCCTGTGGACAGTTGCCAGACTATGTTTATTCTCTGATTGGGAGCATCTGGAGAAGAGTCAGTTATAGTTATTGTCTATGTCAGTGTTTCTCAACCTCAGCAGCTTTTAAAGGTGTGGACTTCAACTCCCAGAATTCTCTGGCCAGCATGCTGAGTGGGGATTCTGGGAACTGAAGTTCACACAAGACAAAATACTTTTTTTTTTGCTGTCAAAGCTGGGGCAGCCATGTGATTGGGTGGCATTATTTATATAATGTGGAGCTTCACTGAAAGATTCATATGGTCATATATAGGCTTGAAGGGTCAGTGAGATAAGAAACCAGCAGACAGTGGTAGCAGAATTATTTTACGTTTTATGGACCTTGGACCATTCTTTCAAAGTGTATCCAAAACAACCAACAATTCAACCATAAAAATCAACACAAAATACAAAAAGTGAGAACCTAGATCAGAGTTGCTACCGGTCAAAATCAGCAATATTGGTTCTGAAGGATCAGTATATTCTTCTGAATGCAGACTCAAGCCCAGACAGGCTTATCTGCAAAGGGCATTGCAACAGCGAAGGCACCAACCTTCTAGAGAGCCCAGGTGGTGGCCTTGAAGAAGCAGATATTCAGAAACCATTAGGTAAACAAAAAAAACAGAACTGTTCCTTAGGTCTTGGGAAGGGGATGGTATTAGGAAGAGGCTCAGGCTGGCTGCTCCATGCTTTGCTGGGGTATAAAAGGGAGGAGAGGAAAAGCACAATCAGACTTGCAAGACTCTCAGTGAAGTAAAGTTGTAGTTTTCCTGTGGAGTCAATTTCCTGATCTGGTCTTTTAGGGCTGACACAATCGGAAAGCCTCTGCTCTTGACGTTTGCTCAAATCAGGGTCAAGAGGCAAGAAAATCTGCCCCACATTCTCTGTCTTGGGAGCACACAGAAGAGCAGAGTTAGGAGAAAGCACATTTAAACATCGGGAGGAACCTGAGAGTAACTTTTCAGAATAACAGTTGTCATTAAAAGGCATAAACTGTGGTGAGCTGGATCTGTGCTGGGCATCTGATGAGGTGGGCTATTGCTCATGAAAGCCTTTAAAAATAATTGTTAGTCGGAAAAGATACCACCCTAATGTTCTTGTAGTTTGTGATACTCTTAATGTTCATCTAAGGGTCACGTAGGTCCAGATACTTTGATGAAATGAGCTGCAGCTCACAAAAATTTCTGATTTTTAATAAAATGTGTTAGAAAAGATTTTCTCAGATTCCTGCTGAGTGTGGGCTATCATGCATTAATGTGGCTCTCTTCTTATGAGTCTCAGAGAAAGTATATTCAGTGATGGGAGAAGACTTCATTCAAACAGCCTCCTAATCCTTCTGTACTTTCTTTTAAGGGCTGCTTTCTACGTAGTCATTCTGATGGAGATTGCAGTGCTCTGAAGCATCTTTCAAGAGTTTCAGCCTGGTCTGAACTTAATTTGTGGAAGGTTAAACCTCCAGATTGACCTTGGGCTAGGCTTCTTTTCAACCCAATGTGCCCAAATGTCTGGTTGGGTGAATTAACTCAGAAAATGGTGCTACAGTTCAGTACTCTGGAGTCAGGGAGATTTATTTATCACTAGGACTTCCTTGACACAACCTTCCTTGACCTTGAAAAGATAAGCAAGTTCAGAGCGAGTCAGTGCTTGAATGGGAGACCACCAGAAAATCCTAAGAGTACCTTGTGTAGGGCTGGTATCTGGCCGACCAGCCCTACAATCTGAAATAAAGTTACAACCATTTGTAAAGTGTGTGTGGAATATGCAGACCCGTCTATCTTTATTTTTTTGAGCAGGAGTATACCAAGCATACCAGAAACCACATCAGATCACTGTACCCCATCAAATTACTGTCACTGAGTGATCTGAAATAAGGTTAATGAAAAATCAGCATAGTTGACACATTGGCAACATCCAGATAAAGCTCACAGAGTTGAGGACTAACCTGATTCCCACAAAGTCATTTGTCTGGCTAGACAAGCTGAAGCACAACCTTGACACGTGTTAAGAATAATGATTGCATTTGTCCCCCTGAATTTAAAATAAATCTTCCTAGCTTATTGGTCAGAAGTGGAGTGATATAAGGTGGTGCATATTTTGGTAAAATCAGCAACCCACCACAAGTCACAGTCGCAACATCAGAGCCTCGAGGGCTGGCGTTGCCTGTAGCCCCCAGCCTCGTACAAGGCTAGATGTTGACAAGCATGAGGCCCGAGCCACACATTACAAGGAGACATGGGACCTGCTTGAGCTTGCCAAGTGATGCATAACTGCAAAAGAAAGATGAGGAAATCATCTCGGATGCTGTTTCAGCTCTCCCCCCCATCCCTCGCTTTTTCAGCAGTTGTTTATGGCGGGCAGGGGGTCCATGCCACAATCTCCCAAAGCGGGGTTCCTTTTCCCTCCCCACTCCCCCACCACACAACAACAAGCAGATGGGGAGTCTGCACCACACATTTTATTGTGCACTGCTTAGGCTTCAGGTTTCATTTATGGACCATTGCTGCTAGTTTCCACGTTGCCAGTTTAAAGGGGATCCATTCCCCCCTCCTGTTTCCACCAAGACCAAATGCTCTGCTCCAAGCTGTCCTCCATAGAACCACCCATCTGCAGCCTGAGCCTTGTCAGCCTTGAGCAGAAAACACTTTCCCAATGAATGGTATTTCTGCATCCTTGCCATTGCCTGCTCTCAGACTCCCAGCCAGACCCCCATTCTCCCTTCCAATAAGCCCTCTGTTTGAGGCTCTGTTTGAGCCTCCATCAGAAATGGAGTCTTCAAGGTTGCACCAAGACACGAGCCTGGCCAATGTCTCTGCCCTCACTCCCCCACCTGGTGCCACTTCCCTTAGGCTGAGAGGCTGTGTTCCTTTCAAAGCAGCCCCTTCCAAGGGACACTCAAAAGACAAAGCAATGCTGGGCAAGATACCCCTCCCCACAAAGCAGTAAGAGAAATACAAAATATTATTTATTTGTTAATCTGTATCCCACCTTTATTATTTTTACAAACAACTCAAGGTGCTGAATATATTTAACACACCCTCCTCCTCCTCCTCTTCCTCCTATTTTCCCCATAACAGCAACCCTGTGAGGTGAATGGACTGAGAGACAGTGACTAGCCCAGAGTCACTCAGCCAGCTTTCATGCCTAAGGAGGGTTTAAAACTTATGACCTCCCAGTTGCTAGTGTGTCACCTTACCCACTAGACCAAACTGGCTCTCTGTATCTTGGATGGATGGCCAGGTGTTTATGTGCATGCACACCAAAGCATCCATGGTTATAAACTGAGTTTACCTGTTCCAGGCTGCTGTCAGAAAGACTCCCTTGTGAATTAAAGTCAGAATCAGGGCAATTCTGGCTACATCCCTATGACATGGAAGCAGGATTTTTATTTTGCATAGATACCTGGACATTGAGGTGCTCTAGTTGCTGCTTACTGCAGAAATCTGATTACAAGCTAGCCAGCTGCATTGATTTTCATTGGTGCAACCACACTATGGTTTCAGCCCCATTTTCCCTCAGCCTTAATGCTGCCCCTATTCCTTCCCATCAACTGCAAATTCTTCAACTAATCACCTTGATATGAATCAAGGTAAGCTGGATGGAGTCAAACATGAGATGGCAAGATTGAACATTGACATCTTGGGAATCAGTAAACTAAAATAGACAGGAATGGGCAAATTTAATTCAGATGACCACTATATCTACTATGTGGACAAGAATCCCTTAGAAGAAACCAGCACTGGGATACAATCTCCAAAACGATCTCAGTTCGAATCCAAGGCAAACCTTTCAACATCACAGTAATCCAAGTCTATGCCCCAACCACTGATGCCGAAG
>JANHZU010004281.1:63915-83454 GCA_032468055.1 Acrochordus granulatus
ATTAAGTTTTTCATGGTTTTGCTCTTGAATTTTCCTTTGTAAAGCAAAGTTATGAACATAAAAAAAATTCATTAATTGTATGCTGCCTTCATTATTTTTATAAATAGCAGTGAACATATTACCATACCTCTCTCCTTCTATTATCCCCACAATAGCAACCCTGTGAGGTGAGTTGAGCTGAGAGAGAGTGACTGGCCCAAGGTTATCTAGCTGTCTTTCATGGCTAAGGGGGACTAGATCTCACCATCTCCCAGTTTCTAGCCTGGTGTCTTAATATAAGACCAAACAGATTCTAGATTTACCCCTGTTTCATGCTTTATTTTTCCAAGAAAATGTGTTCACTTGGCCTTTAAACAAATTAATATTTACATGGCATTTCCAATATTCACTGGAATGTGTCACTTCAATGTTTTTGCCTGTCTCATAAGATCCAATAAAGTTGACATGCTTCATCTCTCAACTGCTGAACAGTATCATCTTATGGGATCCAGTAGATAGGCTTTCTCTGTCAGTATATCTGCTCTTTGGAACAGTATAAACCCTTGAGATCTGTATGGTCCTTGATGTCCTTTATGAAAACCTTAAAAATCTGGCTGTTCCCACAGACACTGTTCTAGAACATTGCATGAATCAGCATTTTGAAATTTGAGATTATATTGTTTTGTTGTGGGTTTTTTCTTCCTGGTAAAGCTATTTGTTATGATTTCATAAAAATGCACTATCTTAATTCTAACTCTGTGAGCTGCCCAGTCTCACTGATGATGAGTGGACAGCCTTAAAAAGTGACATTGAAGAAAATAAATGGAAAAATTCACTGAATTCCTTATTTTAGAGTATTAAGAAGCAAGGGGTTGCTTAGATTCTGCTAAATCAATTAGATTTTTCTTCTAAATTTCTTTCTAAATTCAGAGTCATAAACTGTATTGCCACTGCAGTAGAAATTTCTATATATTAGTATAGAGTCATGAAAGAGTGTTCCCCCTTATAAAACCAATTTTTATACTTCTCTGAATCTTACTCATTTGACTCAAGGATAATTAAAGAAGATTGTTGACTTTTCTGTTGTAATATTACCCGTAGTGATTGCTCAAAAGTAAAATGAAAATTTTGTTAACAGTTAAAAGATGTCGCTTTTGTCTGAATGTTGTAGCTGTTTTTTATAAATTACTTGGTTTAACACCCATTGTCTATAATAACTATTTAAAGATTTCAGGATTATTATTTAACAATTTGTGAGTTTCAATAATAAAAGCATTGAATACATTTTTGGAGTTAGGAGGATCAGGCTTAGGCCACTAGTTGAACTATTTTTATGACCATCAGATGGTGATTTAACCTCCACATTTTACAGAGCTCTTTTTCTCAGGGGAGATATATAGATATAAATTCCTATAGATATCCTTATCTAAACAGATTTTATTTATTTTATTAAATGTATTTGCTGCCCTACTCACCAAGAGTGACTCTAGATGGCTCACATTAAAAGATTACAGAAATATATAAATAGATTAACAGATTAAAAGAATTTAAGGGAAGATGAGATGGAAGGCAAAGGCAAAGTGGGACCAGTTAATTGAGCAACTATCTCATAAAAGACATTTGGTTACCTGGCCCCCAGGCCAACTCACAAAGCCAGGTCTTTAGGCTGATGGGCCAACCTCACTTTATGTTCCTTGCACTCTTTAACATCCAAATGTTTCTTTTCTCCTCAGTTTTATCTTCATATGGATGGAAGAGGAAACTACGAATTCAAGAAAATTACTGAAGAGACAGTTGAGTTTGGTTCATAACTCTCCAGCCCTGCCATCTACAAACATGACTGTTAACAATACTGGGCTTGGAAAGGAAATGTACCTTGTAATGTAACAAAGCTGCTTGACTTACTCCTTAACTTGATTACTAGGAATTCAGTAACAAGTTGTCAGTACATTTATTATTATGTAGAATATTACTAATTTGCATTCATGTTGGTTTAATTATTAATATGCTTAAGAATGTTCTTATTCTTGTGTTTTTTAAAATTCTGCCTAAATTAAATTGGGCTTAAATCAGTGTAATGTTGATTCATCCTGGGATGTAAACAGTCTGAGGTCAACTAATTTGACTTCTGTTTGACCATACTTCCTCTGGGGAAGGCCCTTATTAAAATTAGATTCACTACCTCTTCTGTGCCCTTTACAGTAGACATGAATTTCTACATCACGTATTAGTTCATTATATGTGTTCTTTTCAGGGTAGGACCTGTTGTATTACTGCAACATTGTACAGAGGCAGTTGGCCTTTCTGTTAGCCATGGCTGTGGAGCAACAGTTTGCTGGGTTGGTGGGAAAAATGACCCCATTCTAAAGAGATGAACTCAATCCAGTATCCTGTGACCATTGCTGGTCACTACTCTTTGAATTTGTTGTTTTTGCTCAGAGCAAATAAAGTTCATTTGGCCTTTAAATTCCAATTTCAGAAGGACAAATAAGAGGAATGAAAATGGAAAGATTAATGAGGAAAGAAAATAAAGTTAAAAAACAAGAACCAAAATCCTTGTTCTGAAATAAAGTTTGTGGACATTCTCACTTATGAGAGGTCTGATCTCTTTGTCATCTATAGAATGTACAGATGTAAGTTCTGAATGAAATGCCATATGTATCTGCCACAATGTTTTGGATTTTACTGGGCATTTTTCTACCTGGCACATAGATGTACAATGTGTGATTTTGTAAACAAATAAAAAATGTATAATGCCAGAGATACTGCAGTTCATAGTCACCAAGGAAACAGTTCAGAGTCTTTTAGAACTAATTTATAGTTATTTGAAGAATTGTTTGGCTTCCTATCAATTATTTTTATAAAATTAACATAACTGCTTACCCCTAAATGAGCACTTTTGAAACTGGCATGTGGTAATAGTTGCATATGATAAGTATAAATTATTGTCCAGATCTATTGACAGAGGTGGAATTGGAAGATTGAGTTGGTTGGTCTGGCTGTTTAATTGACTATCATTCTTTCTGTAAGAATTCTTTAAAAGCTGTGCTATACGATGTGATTTTGTCCCTATAATATCATATCTATATGCACTTAACATAACAGCATGCACTACATGCAAAATAAATGTGGCTGTTGTTTTTCCCTTTTGCTTAAAATAAGCATTTGTTCTTAATGATTAATCAGTCATTAATTATTCCTCTTTCCTAAGGAATCTATAATTTGTCAAAGTTCCAAATAGCTCATTAAGTTTGGTATTATTCTAAAAAGTCAGTGTTTCTAAATGCAATTGTTTTCATGTGTTCTGGGTAAATCAGTGGAGAGTTAGATTAGGATAAATTATGTGAGAAATGCAAAAATAATGTTAAATAAATATTTTCAGTTTGTTGCCATTTCATATTTAACAAAGAATTGCCTTTGTTAATTACTTTGGTTTTATTTTTTTCCCTAAAAGCTGAGATTGGTTATACTAGCTGATATAAGCTTATAGACAAGATATAGATAGTCCTCAACTTAGCGACTGTTCAAAGTTATGGTGAACAAAAGCTACTTGTGACCCAGTCCTATATTTATGGCTGCTGCAGCACCCACATGGTCATTTGTCCTTATGATCAATGCTGTAGCGCACTTCACCTATTCTCACCCCATCTTCCCCATGGAGCCCTACACACTTTGGGCCTACTTCCCACCCTACTGGGCCCCATGGCCTTCTCTTCAACTTTCAAAGATCTCAAGAGGGTAGGAAGGAGGACAGGCCAATCTGTTGCTTGGTAGTGCAGCACGATTCCACAAAGGCCATCCTTTTCCGAACAGCTGCTTCCAGGATCACACTGCTTTGCTTTACTTTGCTGTGGAATTCTACAGAGCTTGTGTTAGCAAAGCAAAACAACCCACTCTCTTGGTGGCCCATGTGGTGCGATCCCACAAGCAGTTGTCATTTTCCGAGCAGCCACTTGGTTTGGTAATGTTAGCTCTGCACATTCCACAGCAAAGCGAAGCAACATGGCACAATCCTGGAAGTGGTCACTTGTGGGATTGCACCACATGCCCCAGAAATGGAGCAGCCTGTCCTTCCCTACCCTGACCTCTTGAGTTCCAAAGATCTTCGAAAGATAAGTGAGAAGGAGGGTGTGGGACCCAGTGGAGTAGAAAACAAGGCTCAAGGCTTGTGGGAACCCAGTAGGGGGGGAGCAGGCTCAAGGGCTATGAGACCCCAAAAGATGGGAAGCCAAGCATGAGGTATTTCAGGTAATATGGGACACCCAGGACAGCAGGCCTGGGCCTGCATTAGGTCTCCCACCAGCACTGGGAGATCTCAATAACTGTCAACACTTGCAGCCACAGTAGGCAGGCTCCATTACAGTCATAAGTGAAGGACTACCTTATAATCTGACACAACCATTCCAAGCAGTATGACTAAGATATTAATTTATCATGGACATGTTACCTGGAATGGTTGTTTCAGATTAGACAGAAATCTGCCTTCAGGAATAAACTGAGATAAATTTAGTTGCTACACTTCTAGTGAAAACGTTTTCCATACATCATATTGTTTTTCCTTTTCTTTTTCCTTGTTTGTTCTTCAAACTCCCTTCAGCCCCCCATAACCTTAAAATCTTCTCTGAATCTAGGAGCAGATTCTGAGGGATACATGCTGCTAGGGAGAACCTTATATTCTGCAAAAAGCATAAATACTTACAGATAACTCTTCACTGAATTTTATCCACTGAGCAAAATTTTTTAAATTTTATCTATCAGACGGAGCTGATTAACTTCAGAAACTATTAATCAAAAATATCCGTTGATTGACTCCAGTGCTACCATGAGAAGCTAAGAGGAAATGGTGATTTAGATGGTTCTAGGCTTCATACTTTTATTGAGAATGCATCAAAAATCAGTCTGCCCCATGAGAAAACTAGTATGAAGGTAAAAGTAACCGGAGCAGTGCTCAAGGGGAGAAGAATGGTTATGATTATGCTTTAAGTCTGTAATGGTTCAAAGGTTATGCAAAATGATCCACAGATCAGCTATAATGTTCTTGTTATGGTCATGTGTTTTGATTGATACTATTAATTACCTTATACCATGTTTAGCCTAGTAGTATTTTGTACTGTAGTTGATCACAAGAAACTCTCATTTCAGTGGGAAATAATTGCTATACTCTGATATTTTATAGGTTGTAAAGTCAATTAGAAGGAAAAGCATATGTATGTTTTTTCTATATAAGTGCCTCTGGAATAATAAAATTGAAACACATAACCACCTAGGTTTTTTTCTTTTTAATTGGTGTCACATTAAAACATTTTTACAACTCTACGATTGATTGCCTTATATAGTGATTCATCTTTTGTATTTTTAGGGCTGATCCCAGTAAAAATGAAAAATTATTTTATTACATCAAGCTTAAATTACAAACATTTTGGATCCATTGTTTTTCAGCTTTCTAGCATGGGATCTGGTCAACAGAGAACCAAGAACCTACTGTAAAATAACTTTGATTTCTGTTTCAAGACCAATTTTTTATCTAGTCAGATCCCAGTTCCTGGTTTGTTTATTTTTGCTTCATGGAAAAACAAAAGAAGTGAGAGGAACTTAGAACCTTGAAAATGTGTATTATGTGGGTGTCTGTTAATCCAGCTGCCTTCTACTTGCTAAGAATATATTTTGCTCTAAACCTTAAAGACACAATAACCAATTTCATACATCTTTAATGTTGTTTGTTTGATTTTATTTCCATGTTGCTTTAACTCAGCCATTGGGGTTTATTTGATAAAACATTAAAAGAATTGTTCGGTATAATTTTTTAACCCAGCCAGTATGTTATATGTATTTATAATAAATAATTTACAAAGGCTTCTCTGATTGCTCCTGTGTACCAACTTAAAATTGCCAGTGAGGGGCATGACTAAACTATCAATTGAATACTGGTTAAGGGTGTATGCTAAAAGGATTTTTTAAAGTAGCTGATATTTCACATCTTATGAACAATTACAACATTTTTCTCTCTGATTGCAATATATAAAGGCTGCAATATCCATTTTCTTTTCTTCACATACACGACTGCATTGCTTAGACATGAAAATCAGGTCTTCTATGCTATTACCATACACACATGTATGTGTGTATGTATGCATATATAAAAGTATGTGTGTATATATATGCACAGAACCAGGCATACAAACATAGGTTTGATAATTTGTTTTTTTAACCAATAAGCAGAGTAGATGTTTTGGAGATAATTAATGGAATTGTATTATGTGAGGAACTTTTGATGAGTTTAAACTCCCGTGATCTCAATACAGGAAGGCTGTTGATGAATACCTAACTTTGGTCAGTTGTTACCATAATGGGAGATAAAGCAGACTTGTGGAGGACAGGTTTATATTGTAAATACAGGGTGACACAAAAGAACGGGAACTTTTTAACTCCAATAAAACCAAGAGTGTTGGAAGAAAAATATTTTATTCATAGTAATTGAAAGCTTAAAACATGCCATTTAAGAAACAATGGTGGAATTTTCATTTTTTAAAAATTACGTCTTGCAGATGGCGTCCTCCTGTACGAATGCATTCTTGAAATCTGCAGTTGAGATTCCTCGTTGACCGCTGCAACATCTCAGCTGGGATACTGCGAATTTCATCCTGAATTCTCTGTTTTAACTCACCCAGAGTTCTTGGTCGAATCGTGTACACTTTGCTCTTGAGATAGCCCCACAAGAAAAAATCACAAACGGACAAATCTGGCGATCTAGGGGGCCAGGGAACGTTACCGAATCTTGAGATCACACGGTTACCGAACAATTCTCGCACAGCCTCCAATGATTGCCGTGCAGTGTGTGATGTCGCTCCATCCTGTTGAAACCAGGTTTCTTGAACGTGTGGAAAATTGTTCAATTCAGGTGTAACGAAGGATTGTAACATCTCCACGTAACGATTCGCAGTGACAGTGACTGAGATCCCCTGTTCATTTTCAAAAAAACGCAGCTGTCAAACTATCACCGTTTTTATCAAACATTTTTATGGCTAACGCACGCCGTTGCCCGTTGGATCCATGGTTGCCCATTGGATCCAGTGGATCCATGGTTACTAAAATGGCGGAGTGTTTACTTGCTCAAGGTCACTGTCTCGCAGTGCTGCCACTTGCTCACGTCTGCCAATACACACTTCAAAAATTCCCGTTTTTTTGGGTTACCCTTTAGAAATGGCATTAAATTTTTAGAAATGTAAAGCACAAGGTTGAAGTTGTGATTTTTTTCTGTATTTACAGCGCTGAAAAAAGTTAGACATCACTCCTTTCCCCCCCCTTTATTTTTTCACTTTTCTTCAACTTTCTTAATTTCTGTTTGGATTTTATCTTATCATAAACTTTAATAAAACATTTTTAAAAAGACCAGTCCCTAATTTTAATTCAGAACTGCAGTTCCTGAGCAATAGTGTTACAGCTGCAAAAGAGTGCATTATCATCCCTTTTCTAATTTACCGCATGAAGCAATAATTACATTGGCAATGGTCTCAATCCAGGCAGTCTAAATTGCTGCATTAAGCATCAGCCATGTGGCTCTCTCTGGGTTGGGTACAGTTTTGGGTTCATCTGGGCTCCAGTTTCCTAGACCTGCTTCAGATGTCTCTTTTTCAGGACAGGGATTTGGGACTCATGGAGTGGGATTTATTTACCTGTTTTTTTTTTATTTTGTTGGTTTTTTGTTTTGTTTTTTTAAAGTATTTATTTGTATGCTTGCCCATTCCTGAAGGCTCTGGGATTTCTATGCTTCGCAATCCACCCCCATGGAATTGCCAGAGTTTGCACCACCTGCTCTGAGCTCAACTCCTTCAAACAGAGAGACCGTTGATCTACTAGGGAACATGAAAAAAATGGGTGCATGCATGTGTTTTCCATGACGAGAGAATTCAGCTTCTGTGAAGGAAGAAAACAGGCTTTCTGGAATTTATTCACATTGTACCAGTTGCATGAATTTTACTTGATCACTCATTGTTCTAGTTCACATCATTCAGTGTGTATAATTGGTGTAGGCAGGAGTGAGTCAGGAACTGTGCTACACACTCCAACTCCACTCTTAAGCTCAAGAAGTCGACCAGCATTTTGGCAGTGAGTAAAATTGTCTTGGGAGATGTACAGAAATTCTTCCTGTGATAAGCCAAGATATAAGATTTTTCCCACTCCTTAGACCAAGGTTTCTCAACCTCAGCAACTTTTAAGCACATCGACTTCAACTCTCCCAGAGTTGCTGGTTGGGGAATTCTGGGAGTTGAAGTCCACACATCTTAATGCTGCCAAGATGGAAAAACACTATCTCAGAAAGCAGATATATCTGGCAGGCTTCCTTGATTTTGTCCAGCTATCTATATAATGCATCTCATAAAGTCAGGTAGTAATCTAATAGCTGGTTAATGTAAAGCTTGGCTTGTTCCACTTTGCATGACCTGCAGATCCAACCAAGTTGGTTTGTTCATACATCAACATGATGAACATATCCATTATATGATTTATAGTAATCAAGCTAGGTGTGTTGTGCAAATTCAGCCTTTAAGGTTCTTTGTGGTTCAGAATCCCCCAGAAATCTCCACAAAAACTTGCAAAGCTAACACACCAAAAAAGATGTATAGTTTAACCTCCTTTGCTTTAGAAAGTAAAGCATCTGAAATCTGATGGCCCTATGCTCACCTCTGTTTTAACTCAGTAGATTTTTCTGGACCACAAACAACATCTTGTTCACAAGAACAAATTGTGACCCTGTTCTTAGCAGTGGTTCTCCACAGAGAGGTCTCTCTGTGTGTGTGTACTACTTGTGGTTCAATACCAGAATGAAAATTTTAGCAGCAAGGGCAGGTTTTTTTAAACAAAAGATGGTTCCGTGCTGAATTGGATGAGGCAGTGATAAATGGAAATGTACCAAGAAATATGAAAAAATACCAAACTGGGGCTGGCAACTCAGAAGGTAAAAAAGCAGTTGGGAACTTTTAGTACTTGGAGGCATCATAGAGAGCAGGGTAGTGGATGATGGGGTTGCCGCCTCGATTCTTCTGGAACTCAAAACTTGCTTGGTGAGCTCGACTTTGAGATGGGGAGGTATGAACGGGGCGTGTGTAAGAGTGAGGGAATTAAAGGTTGTTAGCTCAGAAAGTAAACAATAAGAGCTGTAACCTTGCATCTGTTTTTACATGTCCTAAATCTCTGGATAAATAAGAACAAGTAGCACTAGTTATAATTACAAAAGAAAACACCCTTTTTGTCTCCGTTTGGGAGGCAAAACTGTACTTTTCCAGCTGAAATCAAAGACCCTGATGCTATTTGACCAGTAGTCTTAGATTCAGATTTTTATTGACCATGCATGATGAGACACACGAGGCATTTGATCTGGTGCAGAAGGTCTTGAAAGACAACAGTAAACAAAGTAGTAACATGGATAAAACAAAACAAAATTCATGTATTCGAATAAAATGAGCCTCAAGAATGTGCACTCAGTAGAAGAGGAAATGAAGGAAGGAGCAGAATTAGAATCACAATCTATTGATAAGTATACATACATATATAATTCAGAATTCCTTGCGTTATAGGAACTGCCATGTCCTGCCACACAGCACGAGTTAAGTGTTCAGCTGAATGATGGCACGGAGGAAAAACTGTCCCTGTGCCGGGTGGTTTTGCAGCTGAGTACTTGGAGTCCTTGGTGGGAAAAGAGGGCAGAGCAGATTTTAAGATCTTCTACAGATCTTCCGTTCTCCAGATGCCCTACCTCGGAAATAGGACAAGGGATTGTAAAAAACTGAAAGTTTTCTCCGTCACTAGAACCTTACCATAAATAAATAAATTGTCCTTACTACGTTATTATATTAAAATACAATGCCGCTTTCTAATAATTTTATATTTTGTTTAGTAGGATTTTTTTAATGGTCATTCTTTGCTGTTTTAGTGTGTCTCAATTACCTTTTAATGTGCTTATCCCTTTATTGTTTTGTATCTTATAATGTCTTGTGCAGATTGCTCAGAGGTGCTTTTCTATGAAGAGTGCAATGCAGATATAGTTTAAATAAAGAAAAACAAAGACTTGGCATAAGGGTGGAGGCTGCTGACTTTAATCTGTGGGCACCTCTGCTTTGCAGCTTACAAAATTACTTGTTTTTGTACATAGAAGGAGAGAGAGAAGAGAAAAATGGTATGAAATCTCCATTTAGATCTCAGCATTCATGTCTGCTGCAGATAATTTGCCTTTAGGAAGAATTGCTGTACTAGGCCAGATTTCAGGATTACACACGTACTGGCTGTTCAGTATTTGTACAGTTCCTGAGAGATGATTGCAGCATGCTGTTTCTTCAGCCACAAAGAATATTACAGGTAGTCCTCAACTTATGACCAGTTGCTTAGCAACCATTTGAAGTTACAATGGACCTCCCCAAAAGGTACTTACAATCCAGTTTTGAAGTTCCACCTCCCTCCCCATGGCCGTGTGCTCACATTTTCAGCATCTGGCAACCAGCTTACTTTACACCAGTTGGTAGCATCCTGGGTCACATGACCACATTTAATGTTTTTTCCCCCAGTTTCTGGCATTTGTTTCCAGGAAAAAATGCTCATTGGCTATAATGGATTTGTTTAATAACTGGTTTTCACTTAACAACCACCACAAAAAAAATGTCGTAAAATCAGGTCCAGTCATGGGTGACCCGTTCAATGACTGCACTGATTTATGACTGTAATTCTGGGTTCATTACTGTCATAGATTGAGGACTACCTGTACTGAAGAACAGCAGCCTCGTAGCGTTCTCAAGTTATTTGTTCCAGCATAAAGACCTGCATCTGTTCTCTTCCCCACAATTCTGCTACTATTTTAGTTAAAATAGGGGTTCCAAACAGCAGAAGCGAGAACCCTTCTAAAAATTAATAAAGAACATTAATAAAAAACAAAATCAAACATAATTTGGTAGAGTATTGGAACCAAATTCAAAGTCCTGCTATTTATTTCAAGCCTAAGATTTTTAATCAGCATAAGGGAGCTTCTGAAGTCCCACTTCCAAATTCCTAAGATAGAGGGGCATGTTTTAAAAAACGACCTCCTCTTTTGCTCTTTGGATAATGGGCTGAAATTATATAAATGTCTGAATTGTTCTGCACAATCAAATTGTTGCCTTTGTTAAGTAGGGAAGGCAAAATGAATTGGTCTGGTTTCTGCAGTAGGTTGCAAGAGGAGGAAGCTGAAGTAAGCCAGACACACAGCCCAGCTGACCTGTAACTTGCAAAGAAGTCTTTTAGCTTCTCTCCCCCTCCCATAAAGCCACCCCAGCATTCATTCAGCAGCCTGTGCCCCTCCCCACGTGCTGTGGATTTGATTTCCGAGCCCCCCTTGGTAGGAATCCTGATTCCACCGCCCAGCCTTGATTCCGATGCAGCTCATGCGGCTGACTTAGAGGAATCCCAGATGGATGGTGCATAGGGGAAGCAACAGACCAGGATGACCTGAGGGTGATGGGAAAGTGTCCAGGGACCTGAGGGTCCTCGACTTCCACTTTTCAAGCAGACACTCAGGAACCCAACTGTGGACATCACAAGTATAGGATACCCCCTTGCAAAGTGGTGGGCCAGCCTGATCTGGAGCCCTCTAAACATGCCATCGGCTATGCTGGCTGGGGAATTCTGGGAGAGTAATCCCTAAAATAGAGGTATATAAGTGGGAGGAATCCGATCCAAGCTGCTGCTTAGTCAGAAGCAGAATTTATTTTTAAGAAGTCAGAGCATAATTCCTGAGTAAACTTTTTTCTTCCTGGGGCCCACGAATCTTTCCCATCACTGTTTCCCCCATATCATCCAACTCCAGCTGTGTAGGGCCAATGAGATGAGTTGTTGATCTTACACATCCTTTAATTTCATTTTTAGCAGCAGTGGCAGCAGGAGGGGATCAGGGGATTGCAAAAGCATCAAGCTTACTACAGGGTTATCTTGTTTCCATGACATTTTTCTGACGGAAACAAGAGTTTCCTTGTTCAAAGTAAAGTTTTCTGTAATTGGCAAATTGCATGGTTTACATTTGGAAAATGAGGGGCAGGAGGAAGACTGTGGCCTCCTTTTCCTGGGGGCCCTCTGATTCTGCAGGGGCTCCTCAAGTCTGTTTTAAGGCTCCTGGGTTGCCGTCTCTGTTGCCGGCAGCATCACCATCAGCAAAAGAGGCGTTCTGCAGTCCGTGTCTTCCGAGCATCCAGGCCAAGACATGCTTCCATGAGACTGCTGGGAAAAAGATGGGCATCAAGCTTGCAGCAATGGGCTGAGCGACCTGTTTGCTCCGGAAATTCGGACCTTGTGTTGTTACTGGAGACAGTACAGTTCTCTGGAGCATGCTGTGGAAACAGATGCATCTGTGGCACGAGCAAAATAAATGATTGAAAGATTGAGCTGTGGGCAGTTATTTAGCTGGAGGGGGGAGTAAAAAAGGTAAAGGTTTCTCCTGCCAGTTGTGGCTGACTCTGACCCTGGTGCTCATCTCCGCTTCATAGCTGAAGAGCCAGTGTTGTCCGAAGATGCTTCCGTGGTCATGTGGCCAGCATGACTATATGCCGAGGTGCATGGAATGCTGTTCCCTGCCCACCTAAATTAGGTGGTGCTTATTTATCTACTTCCATTTTTATGTGCTTTCAGACTGCTAGATTGGCAGGGAGCTGGGGCAGACAACAGGAGCTCATCCTGTTGCACGGCAGCACTTCAGTCTCGAACTGCCAACCTTCTGGCTGACAAGCCCGGCATCTTAACAGCTCGGCCACCGCTCCCCCTTGGAGTGGAGTGGGTGGGCTATCATTAACCCCCTCTCTGCTTTGTGAGCACAGGTGAGGTCTGCTAAGATGGATTTGATGGGAAACTCCAACAGACCTTTCTCCCTCTTGCTCACATATGAGACATATGGCATATTCCACCATTCTTGTAGCGACCAAGAGGATTCATGTTCAGGAAGGGTGGCATAGGATTGGGTCAAGACATTTGGGCATCTGAGACAAAAAGCTCCTTCCCCTTCTCAGCAAAACCAAAGAACGGGAGCAGAAAGGATAAGGAAGCAATCATAAATTGCATCTCCCTGGCAGATCAGGTCCTGATCTGTCAAGGGAGTACTGGGCAGCTGGAACAACCCTGAAGAACATTTCTCTTGTCCTTCCTCCCCAGACAGCTACGCAGAAAACTTAGCCTCTACTTCATCATGAAGCTGCTTGGAAAAATGCAGATGGTCTCAGGCTTCTGCCAAGAAGAGATCCAGGTGAGTGTGGGAAGCCAGGAGAAGAAAAGGAAAGGATCAGGGATGGTGTTTTATTGACTCTCTTTCAGCACGATGGGAGGTATCTCGGAATAGCTTTTGAGAGTCATCCCGAAGAGAAACGCCGGAGGAGTTTGTGAAAGAATCTTTTCACTGTGAAGGACACACTGTCGCATAATGTTTCTCAGTCTCAGCAACTTTAAGCCATGTGGGCTTCAGCTCCCAGAATTTGCCAGCCAGAGTTGAAGTCCACTCATTCCAGAGTTTCTGAGATTGAGAAATGCTGATGTAGAACTGGACTGCATGCTGTGAAAGATTTGGGACACCTTTCAGGGTCTGAAATCATGGCCAAATTAACTGGGCTTCCATAAACTAAAACTCATTGACTGGATTTGTTTATTTATTTATATCCCGCCTTTATCATTTTTCTATAAACAACTCAAGGTGGTGAATGTATTTAACACACCTTCCTCCTCCTCCTTTCCCCACAACAACAACCCTGTGAGGTAGGTTGGGCTGACCAAAGGTTACCCAAGCTGGTCCAACTTGTACTCAAGGTTAAAATAACTTCCTATGTGATGTGATTCAGTGGATTTTGTGAATCGAACCATTTCATGCTCCATGGATGGGTTGCTTTCCTAGAGACCTGTTTACTCTTGCTAATCCTCACCTCAGCGAATCAAGGAGCCGAACTGAAGATTGTGCATAAAAATGAAACAAATACTTCAGTTTAGCTGATTGCTTAAAAATCTGCTGCCACGTCTACGCAGATGACTAGTCTAAGCAGCCACAGTCTTTGCCTGTAAAGCACATCTGCAGCACTTTCAAGACATGTGTGCTTCCACCCTGGAAAATGACAAGAGAAGCATGCAAGTCTTCGAAGCTGCTGAACAGTTTTGTCCCCAGGAAGGCAGGAGAGCAGAACTTAGGAGGAGTTGTCACAGGGTGGAACTTCACAGCCGCATTGGGCCTTCAGCCTGCTTCTGTTGACAGAGAGGGCCTTCAAAGACCAACAACAAGGACATCTTGCATCCTGCCCACTCTCTAAGAATATGCATTTAGGATATTCGGAAATTGTTTCCTCTGATACTTTTCCATCCTCATCTGGGTCCTATCATTTCCCAGGGGTGAAAAAGGGAGGGGACCCACAGAATGACTTTTCAAGACAACTGCTGCACCACATGTGACTGGCTGAGTTGAGATGCTTCCTGGCTTTGATTTCACCACACTTTGATCATGACGCCCAAGTCTTTCTCTTGCTCTTTTGTGGTTGATGTCATAAAGGGTAGTGAGTTCCCCAAAGAGGAAAACCACTTAAGAGAGACCCAGGTTTCTTCAGTGGACTTTCTTGAAGACCACTTTAAAAAAGGTTCTTTCTCGTACCCTCAACAGGATATTGGCATTTCTTACACATTCATGCACACTGCCATCTGTGCAAGGGAATGGTATTTAATTTATAACCCAAGATCAGGCAGTGAATAATGCCTTCTTTGTAGGTGATTTAAAAGAAAAATACAGAACTCCTTTGTTTCACAGTAATAATTGAGTATTAACTAAATGGAAAAGGCTTTACATTTCTCATCCAAATTTAATTCTTAACACTTGGCATTTATATATTGTTTTTAGGGCGTTGGAATTATTTGACAAGCCTCACCTCAGTTATCTTTGCAAGAGTCTGCAAAATTAATTAGGATGTGAGCACCTCTCCCATTGCAAATGAAAGAGAGGAGCTTTGCTCAGGGAGGAGCAAATAGTTTTTGTGCTGAAGGTGACACTTCTGGGTGCCATATCATTGTCAGAAATGGACAGAGATAAAATCAGAGGTGGACAGTTGAGATCAGAACTGAGGATGAGTTGTACGTTTTATATCGGCCACCCTGCTTTTCTCTCTTCTTTCCATTATTCTATCTCTTTCTCTCCACTACAGAGAGTCCTCAACTTTCAACCAGAACTTCTATTGCTAAGTAAGGTGGTGGTTAAGTGAATCATGCCTGATTTTGGAGCCTTTTTGTCATAGCTGTTAAGCGAATCTCTGTGGTTGTTAAATGAATCATACAGTCATTAAGGAATTCCAGCTTCCCTCACTGACTTTGCTTGCTGAAAGCCAGCTGCAAATGGCAATCAGTGACCCTGCAATGCTGCAACCATTATTAACACCTGCCAATTGCCAAGCACCTGAATTTTGCTTAGGTCACCTTGGGGTTGCTGTGACAATCATAAGTGCGAGGCCTGGTTGTAAGTCACGTTTTTCAACAACATTGTAACTTTGAACGGCCGTTAAACAAATGGTCATAAGCTGAGGACTACCTGTACTCTGTAGTTGCCCTTGCTCTCTGGAATGATATCTCTCCCTCCCCAATGATATACCACAAGCCCCAAGTCTTCTTGCCTTTAGGAAGGTTGTTGAGATCCGCTTCTTCTCCCAGCCATTAGGAGTCAATTGAATGAGAATCCCCTTTGAGTTGCTTTGTTTTGTGCTTGATTGCCATTTTATACTTTGAATTTATTTTGTTTAGTGTTTTATAGTGTTTTGAGGGGATTTCTGGAGTGTTGTTTGTTTTATACTCTTATACGTCATCCAAATCATATTGTTTGAGTCGGGCAGCGTTATAAATCTTAAAATTCAGTCAACGGATCAATCAGTCAGTATCTTTCTTTCCTTTCTTCTGCATCCTCTCTTAATTCCCTCCTCTCTCCTTCTGCTTTCCCCCTTGCCACCTTGGCTGGCAAAAATTTGGCCTTGATCAAAGCTTCCTTTTGCCCAGTATTACCCTTTCCACGAATTCCACTCCCCAGTGAGACAGGTTAGTATGGAAAGGGAAAAAATCCATGAAAACAGATTTTCCCCCACCACACTTCTAATGCCCCATAGTTGTGAGGAACCAAGAAGGAGGTTCTCCTGAAACACCCATGCCTAGTGAGTCCTCGTTGGACTGCACAGAGTTGAAAAAGATCAAGTTCTTCATTGGCCCTGCTTTGCAGCAACCAAGGAACCAGTCCAAGCCCAGTGCAGATCTTGCTCATTTCAAAATAAGGATCTTCCCACCACCAAGGAAAGGAAAACTTGTTGATCAGAGGCATATGTTTTACTCTCCACTCCAGCAATTGAGTATAATTTTTGAAATTGCCAACTTGGCTTCCTCCACAGTCCATCACAGCATCAACTTCTCTGACTTCTGCACTTTAAAGCGTGCAGGTGGGCGGCTTATTTGTGTCTGTGTGTTTAATGATTCATCCTGACGCTCAGCTATTGTTTAAATATTCTCTACCGCTTCTTTTAGGGACGAAGAATAAGTAATCAGCAGGCACCGTGGAGACGGTGGGAATAGATGGGAGTCAGAAGGAGATCTGTCAGATTGCTTTAACTCTCCACACCCTCTTCCCCCGACCCCCACCCAACACTCTGTGGAAAGGAAATTTCTGCTGATTGTTAACATTCAAACCCACAACGGGGTGAGGGAGAGTATGAAATACTTTAGAGGCAGGAAAGAGATGTCGAAGAATAATTTTTTAACAGGGCAAGTCCACACAGGGGTCCAGGACTGCCAACTCAGCCTGTTTACCCTGAACAAGACGCACCACGTCAAAGACCAGCCAGGACAGTGGAAATCCCTCCAGGAAGCCAACCTAGATGGCTTCCTTCCCATTTCCCTGCAATTATAACCTTACTGGAACTGAAGCCACCATCAGGGCTAGAGGACAAAATGCTGAGAATTCTGCTTGAGAGTCTTCTTTTATCAGCTAAGTAAGAGTAGAAGGCAAATCAACCCAGCTCCAGAAAAGTTTTCCCTGGAAAAAAAGCTCTTTAATATAATTCATGCTATCTTACGTAAGCTATTAAATTTTAAGATGATTGGGTACCAGCCCATGGACAAGACCCTCTGATAGAAGGCATATCCAGAGCCCATCTTCTCGCAAGCTGCAGTTCAGCAGAAGCATGTTATCTGCACACGCAAAACTGGCAGCATTCAAGTCCCCCTGGCCTGAGTTTACAGCAGTCCCAAAAAGTCTCCACACAGCTCCAGCTGCTTCCTAAATCTGCTCAAGGCACTTTTCCCAATTTCTGCCTTTTGCCCTCCAGTCTGTTACCAATTACTATATATCTGTGCACCCCTGACCACACATCTGCAATCCGATTTTGCATACTCCTTCTCTGATTCTTGAGAAGTTCAGGGCAGCCTTACCTAATGAGGAAGAAGAGCAATATTTTACAGCAGGAGATGGTCCCCTTGGGGGTGCTGCCCTTAATGTTTGGGGGTGAAGCTGCAATGGGGGGTTGAAGATGCAAAATGTCCATTTATGGGAGGGAGGGAGGGAAGGAAGGAAGGAAAACAGTTTCATAAATGTTATCTGATCCTAGCAGTAGGTTACAGTAAACTAGCATTGGAATGGTTCTTCCAGCTCTGTAAAGTTGGGAGAAAGTTGCAAAATGGAAGGTAGCCATTTCAACCCAGTTTAGGGAAGTTTCGTGAGCCTGGTTGCTTAATTATTTTTATTTATTAGATTTATATGCCGCTGAATTCAAAGTAACTTTCGGCGGCTGACAGTAAAAACATATAATAAAAACAATTTAAACAGCTAAAAAATCATTAAAAATAGACCAACAAGTCCGAGTGGGAAGATAAAAAATATAGAAGTGAATATTAACCATTAACCACCTCCAAGATGACGTATCCCCACGCCAGCTGGCAGAGCCAGGTCTTAAGGCTCCTCCTGAAGGTCGTAAGGATGGGCATGGACCTTACCTCTGGGGGCAAGATGTTCCACAGGGCAGGAGCCACAGCCAAAAAAGGTCCTCTTCTTGATTCCAACAGCCAAAATTCCTTGGCTGATGGGATCTGGAGGAGGTCTTTTCCTTTGGATCTGGTGGTGCGGGACATCCCCATTGGGATGAGACGGTTCCTCAGGTAATCTGGTCCCATGCCATGAAGGGCTTTAAAGGTCAAAACCAACACCTTGAATTGTACCCAGAAGCAGACTGGCAGCCAATGCAGCTTGCAGAATAAAGGGGTTACAAGGGCCATTCTGTTGGCCCTTCCAATCATCCGCATAGCCACATTCTGCATGAGCTGCAGTCTCCGGATGTTCTTCAGATTCTCAGTTTGAAAGCTCAATTAAGTTGAATGCAGAGGATCATGATTGCAATCAAATCCTTCAAATAACAGGGTGTAAGAATAGATCTTTCCATGGGTTTTTGGAGAGCTGGGGTGAGTGTGCTGTGTTACCCACTGGAGAATTTCCTACCTTAAAACATCTTGACTGCCATGATGCTGATTTGGTGGCATGAAAGTGCGGCAAGGGGGTGAAGCAAGCCTAGTGCACATGGTGCTTCATCTGCTCTTTTGACTGGCTTAGAGACTGAGCAGAAGAAGGAGCTGCAGTCAAAGCCCACTTCATGTCTGAGAACTCCTTAATCTCCAACTGTTTAAATTCTTCACACTTGTGCTATGTAAACAGCAATGTTTGCTTTGTAATGACATTAACCAGACTTAATTGGGGGCTGGAAAGAGGTCCTTCTCACCAATGGAGAGTTAAATACATTTCCTGGGCTCCTGTGGGATGAGAAATATTCAGCTCAATCTCTATCAAGAGCTGCTGAGTGGCTCTCTAAGGAGCATTTCTCTAGAATCTGGGCCTGGCACCCACGTCACTCCACCCCTTCTCCCATGCCATTTCAATGGGAGACAAAGACGGTGATCAGGAGATGGTGACTGTGGGTCAGCACCATGTGAATGGATTGCTTTCAGCAGAAACCCACATCCTCCCCTACAGAAGGTCAGGCTCGGTGGAGCAACAGAGCCGGTCTTTCACAGTGCCCTTTTCTGATCTCTTGGGGGTTGAAGCTGGCTCCGCTCCACTCGCTTGCTGTACTATTTCCTTTTTAGGCTGGAAAATCCAGGCAGGCAGAAAGTGGAGCATCCACAGCCGTTCCAGTGATGTTGTTTGAGAGGGCCAAGCAGTGCCCTGATTGGCAAAACCATGCTTTGAGGAATGGGAGTGCTAACTTTCTGCCAGGCCCTTATAAGGAAGAAGAAGCACCCTTTGAATTGCGAGGCCGTTTAGGTGGCTGCCTCTGCGGAAAAACTGTTCCACTTCTGTTTTGGTTCTTCTTTGGCTGCAAGGGAAGCAGGTCTGAAAGTAGTCGGTGTTCCTGATCTTGTTCCTCTACCTTCTTGTTGACCTTGTAGGGGGAGGTCCTGTTAGTATACAGTATGCTAGCCAAAAATCAGTAGAAACCTGGAAGTTCCTTTTCCTATTCACATATTTTATTAAAGGCATAAGATTTTGTGAGCTGCACCAGGACCTACATG
>JANHZU010004281.1:91746-114849 GCA_032468055.1 Acrochordus granulatus
AGCTGGATATAAATGCAGTGGCAACTAGGTGGGTGGGTAGGTGGATGGATGGATAAATTTATCAACCTTGTATGCCACCTGACTCTCAAAACTCTGTGTGGCTCAATAATAAAACAAGTTACACTAAAATCAATAAAACATAAAAAATAAAGATGGCAAAGACATTAAAGTAAGGGCCACTCTCCCTTACCAAAGACCTGGGTGGAAAGAGAAGTCTTCATGGCACTTCTAAACAACAGGAGAGTGGAGGCCATCCAGATCTCATATGGAAGTTCATTCCAGAGGGCAGGCACTGCTACAGAGAAGATGCACTTCTCCCGGGATCCTGAGATACGACATTATTTAATCAAATGAACCCAGACATGCCAACCAGAGAGATGTCATGAGAGATAGGCTGTTCCTCAAGTGACCAGGCCCTACGCAGTGTAGGACTTTATAGGTAACAACCTGCACCTTGAAGCACACCAGGAAGAAAGGAATAGGGTTAAGCTGTGCTGTATCTGATTGTGCAGTAACATGAATACAGCATTAAGCATTTACTGTGTTCTCATTACAGATCTTAAAGAATTAATTTGTGTTCACTTCTCCTCCTCTCTCATTCCACTCCCAAAGCAGAGAGCAACGGAAATAAAAAGGAGCATTCAGTCCAGGAATTTATGACCTGGCTGATCACATCAAATGTTCTTCAGAATGAAAAAGATCTCATTTGTTTCTACTATCATACCAATCATTTTTATACAGAAACAAAACAATTCTTGTTAAAAGTGCCAAGTCCCTTTCCAATCACACTGAGAGCTGCTTTTGACAAGTCCCTCTTCCCTCTCAATCTTGTACAGGCCTTCGTTCTTCTCTTTTCAACAAGTATGTTTTCTGCCTTCACAGAAGTTTGGGGCTGTGCAAAATTTCCTGAAATTTTTTTTTGACAAAAGTTATTCCTTGAGTGTCAATTATTCCATAACTTCATCTCAAAATATCAGTAGATCCAAGCTGTATGTATAAAAGAAAAGCAAGTGAAGATAGAAAGGGAGGTAGAAAAGGATAAGGAGGTGTGATGACAGGGAGAGGTAAACTGCGTTGAGGGACATCGATCTAAGAATAGCATCATAGTCATCTGCAGAAAGGAGACTCGCTCTACTTCTCTGCCCAGGCATAGTTAAAGTTCTCCAGATACAATCTGTACTAACTTACCCATTCCACAAGTCCCCCATCTGGACCAAAGAAA
Organism: Acrochordus granulatus; assembly: GCA_032468055.1. Taxonomy (NCBI): domain Eukaryota; kingdom Metazoa; phylum Chordata; class Lepidosauria; order Squamata; family Acrochordidae; genus Acrochordus; species Acrochordus granulatus. The sequence continues at coordinate 92,969 of JANHZU010004281.1, forward strand.
GAACCCCAAGTTCTAGGTCCATTCTCAGTAGAAACTGCTATATCACATAATCTGAAAACATACAATCTAAATTGAGGTGAACTCCCACTGACCTCATGACCACCTCTGTTTTCTTGGCAACAGTAGAGAAATGGTTTTGCTGTGGCCACCTTCCTGTAAGATCTCCAGTGTCTAATCTAAAACTAGTGACTATCTGGTGATCACCTATCCAAGCTTTAACCAAGTCTGACTGTTGTTAGGTTTTTCAGATCAAGCAGGCAGTTGCAGCAGTCAACACTGACTCAAAGGTGCATTTATTTATTTATATATTTAGGGCAGGGATCTCAATGGATTCTGAAGTTGTTGGTCAGGAAGAGCCTGTGTATGGTGACCTGACTGAAATGTTGGACTTCAACCAGAAGAACTTGAGTTTCAGGTTTCTGCTAGATTATGCTGATCCCTCAGTCCAGCTGCCACACAATCTGTTGTTGCTATAAGAATAGCATATGATCTATTTCTATCTGGCTACATCTGGAGGTCTTTTATGCTTCCAAATTATGATGGTGCCCCCTCTGTCTTTTCTGCCCTTGGCATGGGTAGCAAAATTAGAGTCAATGGTGCAACAGCCAAACAAACACAAGCATTTTAAGACCTAAGAGAAAGATGAGGCATCAAATACGGACAAAAGCTCTGGAGATTTGTTCCCATTGATGAATGGATTGAGAGAACAAGATTTATGCACAACGTGCTTAGGATTAATTATAGCATAATGTATGCAGTGTTTCTCAACTACAGCAGCTTTGTGGACTTCATCTCCCAGAATTCCTCAGCCCACATGTGGGAGTTGAAGTCCATATTGAGACTCAAAGTCCATTCTGGGAGATGAAGTCCATATAATCTTAAAGTTACTGAAGTTGAGTTTATTATAGTGCAACTAGTTAACTGTCATTGTGCGTTTCTAATCTGACAGTTCCTCTTTGGCCTACTTTGTACAGGATCTAAGTTGATCAGGGACTTGGCTTTAAATGCAAAATTGGGGGACAGGAATGAATAGGACAGACAGCTGGGAAGAGAGCATTCCCAGAGCTGGGAAACACATTATTTTAAGCCAACCGTTGCAGCAGCCTTGGCATACCTTGAAAGCAATAGAAGAAACAGATCTTCTCATCCTCAAGTCAACAGCTGTGGATGGGGAGCCACATATAAAAACAGCAGATGTATGATGCTGCTCATCTTGTGTGCACACAAACTTAACAGGAGTTGTGGAATTATCTTGTGTTATCTGAAAAAAAGAAAAAGATTATAAGAGTCTATTGTTGACTCTTACAGTAGAGTTGACTTTGCAATTGGTATTTGAATTTCAGAGGGGGTTTATTTACAGTGCTGATTTTTTACGAAAAACTGCCAGAAAAACTTCCCACGCAAGATATGCCTGAGAGCCTGGTAATAACTGCTTGAGGCCCCAAAGGCTATTGCAAAAACCAATTTTCAGAGGGCCAGGGTGGAATTTCAATTCTTTTCACCCACAGAAGCAGAAGAATGGACACAAAAGAAAAAGAAATCAAAATAAGCATTGTATTAAACAATGGAATCTGATGGAAACTCCCTCCCCTCCCCTCCTTCCTTGATTAATATTCAGCCTATCTTTCTGCGTTTTCCTCATTTTCCACATTCCTCAAATAATAGCCAGTAATGGGAAATTGTGAAAGGATATTTTCTTAGAAAGGCAAGGAAGAGAAATTCCCATTGATCAGGGATTCCATCAGCCTTTCTGAGAACCATCTCAGAGACATTTTTTGCCATTTTCCTAACCTCTGCAAAGTCCACTTCCAGAGGTGATCTTGTGGCAGAACCGGATGTCCTTAGCCAGCCAAAAAGAAGGACAAAATCCATCCTGAAGTTCTCTGGAAGTGATTCTGGATATCCGAGTTTTAATTCTGATAAAAAAGAAGAAAATAATAATTCAAAATTATTAGGTGTGGAGAGTAAATGCTGGAATCTTAAAGCTAGAGAGGGGGTTGTCTACGTATATTTTTATTAATCCAGGTTATGTTTTATAGCAAAATTGCAAAATATGCAAAACTTTCTCAAAAAGGCAACTGGACTTTTATTATCTGATAAAATCAGAAAATGTTTCATCTCCTATCCAGGAGGCTTTCTCAATTCTATGTGAAAGGAAAGAGGTGGCAGGGACAAAATGTTTCCCAGTTATATCAAATAATAAAAGTCCAGTTGCCTTTTTGAGAAAGTTTTGCATGTTTTGCAACTTTACTATTGAGAGGAGTTTCTTTATAGTTCTTTATCTGTCCTCTTTCCCATTCAATACCAGACAAGAATTAATCATGTCAAACAGGAGGCGGGTTTGCCCAGTTTACTTCAAATGGGGTGCGCTAATTTGTGAATCAGCATGTTAAGAGGCATCCCCCCCACTTGCCTTAGAATACGATATGAAACAGGCCATCATATCAAGCCACAATACAATTCATTTATTCTATCAATACAGCAGCCATGGTTTGTTAACCTGGGCTTGGGGAATAGGGTGTTGTGTGAACTTAGTCCAATGGGTGCAAAAGAAATCATGCAAGAAGGATAAACCCAAGGCACCTTAATCCTGATCCTATATATTGTGCTGGCTAGGGGTTGTGGGATTGAAACCCTGGAGAATAGGCAAGCATCAGATTGGAGAAACTTTCTGTATTCCTCCTAATGGAGATCCAACATGAGATCATCCAAGATGGGAAGATAGAGACTCCTGCCCATGGTCAGGCAGGTTAGCAGCTCTTCTTTCACTCCTCTTCCCCTTGCTTGGCTCCATGCCTTGATCTCTGGTGCGTGGCGGGGAGAGGAGAGGACCCCTTGGCTACCCCATGTAGTAACAACCAGAGCTATTTAGAAATGTTGCAGTAAACCTCACTCTAATTTCCCAGTGGCTCCATTTAGCTTTTGAACAAGGAATAACAATAGGATTTCCCACCTCCCCGGGCCTTTTCTGTAGGAGCACAGAGTGTGAGTTGCAAAGAACCTGTTTCCAAGTTCATCTTTGCCACAATCTTCGGGCAGAGTGATGTTTCTTTAGCTTTTCTTTTTCCTCTCCACATAGGAGAACTGGGAGGCTTAGCTATTTGAAAGGCTGGTAACAAGCATAGAAGCAATGCATACAAGATGTTTTGAATACTTGAAACACGGAGTTACATTGGTGCATTTGATCAATTTCCATCAAGACATTTCTCCACCAAGAGGTGTGGGGCATTCTGGCTTCCTCACGCTGCTGCTAGCACGTCTTCTAAAATATGATACATCATTTAGAATCCTATCACAATATCTGTTCAATCTGGGCTGCAATAATCTGGAAGACCACTAGACAGCAGGAAAGAACAGGGATGTTCTGCTTCTCTGCCCCCACCTAGTGGCTGCATACATTTGTGCAGCCCAGCTCCAATAGCCTTGCCCTGCATGGATTTCAGAGATCTCCTTTCTCCCTGTTTCTTATGGGAAGCTGTTCGTGTATATTGTGCAAAGAATTATCTTCTGCATCTTCTTTTCTTCCCACTGTGCTGCAAGCTGTGTTTATTTTTATCCCTCCTTAGCTGTTCAGTCGTGCCCAGCCTTCAGTGCCAATTCCCAAGCTTTGAAACCCGGAGATCCTCACTAGTGCTAATGAGGTTCCTTTAACATCAGTGGTTTGATGATCCAACCTAGCTATTTACTTTAAAAAAAAACTGACATTGTTTTGAAGCAATTATGAAACAGCCTTCTTGGCGAGGTGGCAACAGCTGAATGTTGAATTTTGGCATTTAATTCACCAGGCACTCAGGTCAAAGGGCAGGCAGATACAAAATTTGGCAGCCCAAGAGGAGAAGCTGTATTCTTTTGCTCCAAAGGGGGATGTGTCATGGCCCAGAGAGCAAGGCAGCTGAGAATAACTGGTTCACAAAGCACACTAAGCAAAGCACAATAATGTGTTGTTTTGGAGTAGAGTGTTATGTGAATCCAACAACTGTTATTTAAAATAACTTTATGCTTGTTTGTGCCAGAGCACCCAATTATAATTTATTTACTAAATCATAGCTAAGCAAACTATATCTTAACCCATATGTTTGCTTTGCTGGTGAATGTTACCTTTTCAGGACCACTGGATTCTCCAGAAAAAAGAAGTCTGAATTGGTAGCTCCACTGGTAGCTCTTATCTTCTTAAATAAGACATTGGGAAATCTTTCTTACTTAATCTATAATTCTACATAAAACTTGCTGCAATCAGATACAGTGATGTATTGTTTCAGCCACTATCGTTCATATATAACTATTGCTATTAAATATGCTGGTTGAATTCACATGAAACCAGGACTACCTTATTTGGGCTACAGAAATCCAGACAACCTCTAGGGGGCATCAGAGAAGAAGAGAGGTCTCTATCTCTTGGCCTCACTCACATTTTTGTCGCCCAGATCTACTTGGACAATCCAAATTAGAGAGGGTTGGATGGAATTTTAGGGAGTTGTATGTTTGGGAACCCAACTGAATGTTGTGTGAATCAGTCAATATGGCTTATTCGTTTGGGTATAGCATATTTTGTGAAGATACAGTAGTTGTGGTGCTTGGATAGCAAAGATTCATGGTTTCGTGCTTCTCAATACCAATTATAGGGGAATATGTGCAAGGATATATTTTTTGGACTGCCCAAAGTCCTAGCTTTTTGGATGTCTTCATGGTTCTCCATATACTGCCAGACACCTCTTCCAAGCCCAGATGAAGTGCCTTCCCATGTTAGTTTTTGTAGGACAAATGAAGATAGAGCAGGTGCCTTGCTGATTAAACACTTCATTTCAGGGAAAACTTGTGGCATATTGAGAGAACCAAGAAGTGTTGAGTCCGTTTTTGTCAGGTTGGTTGGGAGCTTGCTTTCACCTGCAAATCTGGCAGCAACTCAGCAGGGAATGAATGGAGGACATAGAATATGGCGGCGGGGGGGAGTGAGAAAATTGGCTGCTGTTGAAGATGTGGGGAAGAGTTATCTTGTAGGTCTTTTTCTTTCAGATCAGAGCTTGCTTTCCCCATTTGGATGCAGGGAACATGCACAGTAAGCCTTGGTGTAAACATTAGACAACTCTTAGGGGGACCATTGTCATATTTTATTCATCCAGATGAATTTTGCAGCCCAGGCAAAAACTTGCTGAATCCTTAGTTTCTTTGGTGGATATGTCAGGATTTCCCACTTTCTTGCGAGATATACTAAAGGCAGAAACCTAGGATTGGACTTCAGGTTTAGATCTTGCTTAAGGTTTTGGTCAATCAGCCTTTCCTAGCCTGTTGTCCTTCAAAAGAGTTGGTCTACAGTTCCTATCTTCCCATCCAAGGTGTGACCCAGAAAGCTCCTAGTCCAAATTACATTTCAGCCGTTTGTCCTACCTTTCTGAAGTTCATCTTGCTCTTAAGATATATTGTTGGCCTCTACCCTGCCCAGTTATTTATTCCCAACACTTGTAAATCGTTCAGATAGCCCAACTTGTGTGAAACCTTGAAGAGATGCAACAGTTGGCATAGATATAGTAGAGATTGTGAACCAGTGGTTGGATTGGGGATCTGAAAATGGCCCATTTGGCACAGCGGTTGAGCCATAATACAAATTCCAATACGTACTTCTGGGCCAGTTTTGTTTCTGATAAATTTTCCTTCTCTTTCTCTAAACCACCCAAAAGTAGACAATCAAGTTATGTACAGTTTGTGTGTGAGCTGAGAATGCAATAACAAGAAAGGTGCAGATAATGAAATAATGTAGAAAAGAGGCATTTCTTTTGTATATAGATGTTGGTGTTACCTTCCATTCATCTCAAGAAGTGGGTCATTCACCATCATAGAAATTCTTTTCTCACCTCAAGAGAAGCCTTTACAACAACCTGGTGTCCACCAAAAATACAGGATTGCCGCTTGCAGAATCCCCACTTTTCATGGCCAAAGACCACGAGAGAAAGTTGCCTTAGCAGGACCAGAGGCAAGATAGCACATGGTTCCTAGGCCACACTGCAGAAGGCAACATTTAATGTATGCAGTTCCGAACCTCTCCTTCAACAACTGTTCTTATCGAACATGATTCAAAATGGCAGTGGTCACTCAATCTTACGAGCCCTTAAAATATGGGTACTTTTTGTTGTTCAATCCGAAACAAGCTCTGATAAGAAAAATAAGATTTGTTGATTTTCTAGGTCTTCAGGGTGAACTGTGGAAGAACAACCAGGAGAGACAAAAATAAGAACAAAAGATTATCTTTCAAGGTGTACCAAAACATTGTTTTCGCGCTTTAAATTTTTGTCTTTTCCCTTTACTTGAACCTGAGCTTTTGTAACATTTTTATCTATCTATTTTTGCTGGATAATGCTAGCAAACTCTCCAACACACTTCTCCCACAATCCTCCTAGAACAGGTTTTGCAAATAACTCTTTCTATGACACATTTGATGGAAAAGGTGATGGATACTCTCATGCAGAGTCTTATAAATAATCTGTCGCCGTCATGTGTGGGAAAATCTACCAGCTACATGGGAGGCAGGTCAAGACAACCCCAAAGAGGCATCACTCACAGTTTACATCACTGCAGATGAAGAAAACATTCTTCCATCTGATCCTTAAAGATACAGAAGCTCCCTCCTTGCATCTGGACATGCTGAACAAGACATCAGGACTTTGATCTTCTAGAGTATGCAACCCATGCTTAGGAAAAGATGCAGTGCAAAACGGGAAAGCAGAGATGCAGGCTAACCAGCGGGTTTAGATTTGCACACCATAGTCAGAAGGAGCTGAATAGGTGCCCAGTGGAAATTGTACTAACTTACTGATTATGTGCAGCTCCAATTGTCACTGAGATTGAGAGGAATAGAGGTAGTCCTCGACTTACAACCTCAATTGGAACCAGAATTTTCATTGCTAAACAAGGCAGTTGTCAAGTGAATTGTAGAAGAGAACATTTGTAGCTCATGGTTGAACTGTAGAGTCCTACGTGTTCTCTGAGCTTGATTGTTTTTCTGCAGATGTCTTATGACCAAACTAGGTAACATCATCTTTGCAGTGATGATGTTACCTAGCTTGGTAATGAAATGTCTGCAGAAAAACAATCAAGGGAATCACTACAGTTGTTAAGTGAATCCAGCTTCCCCTATTGACTGTGCTTGTTGGGAGCCGGCGAGGAAGATTGCAAAAGCTGATTACATGATCCTGGGATGTGATAACTGCTGTAAGCACATGCCAGTTGCCAAGTGCTCAAATGTTGATCATATGATTGTATGGTTGTAAGTGCAAGGATTAGTTATAAGTCACTTTTTTCAGTGCCGTTGTAAGTTCAAACAAAGTGTTGCTAAAAGTTGAGGACTAGCTGTACATACCTGGTGTCTATAAACCAAGTTACTACAATAAAAGTAATTACAGTAGTAGGATAATGAAATGAAAATACAGTGAAAACCATGTCGTATATTTATGTACTTGGAATATAAATTGCAATAAACAACCCTTCTGTCCCTCAAGAGGAAGCCACATAGGGACATTTCAGCCTCCAAATTCTGTTGGAGCAGCCAAAGTTTCATGGCTTCCCTGCATTCCAAATACAGCCCTTTTTTGGGTCCTCCGGCCATCCTTACAATTGATGGATGCCTTGCATATCCCACTATACTTTCAATCATCCAATTTTAGCATGGCGGGAAAAGATGGTGCGGGCTCACAGCTTCTTGATTCTTGCACGTCTAGCTGAGAAGGAAACAGTGCAGAGGAGACCTGTTTATGTGCGTGGTTTTAACCAGGTATGTGTAAGAATTGAACCCAAACCATAACAACAGACCGTGGCCAGATGCTTCAGCCCAGCTTCTTCAAGTGCTCGGGGCAACCAGCGGACCAGATTGTGCAAAGGCAGAAAGCAACGGAAGAGCCGGTGGGTGCTTTGGCTTGTTTGTTTAAACTGTATTAATCACTTTTTTGACCACTACAACATGTGCAGAACAAAACAATCAAGATTTCAAATAGCTGCTTAAAGCAACAGCTTGCAGTACAAAAGCAATTACACCAAATGTGGTTGAAAAAGTCCACCTGAAATAAGTTTGCCACTGGCCTGGTGCCAGATTGCAAGAAACAAGATTATGGTACTTTCCTTCCCAGCTGTTTTTCTTTTGCTCTGGTGGCCCAGAGTCCACATAAGGTAGTTGTGAAACTCAGCTGATAGGCCTTGCCATTCTGTGCAATGAGCTCCGTCAACATGGGTGTGGGGTGGGGTGGAGAACTGCGGGGAAAATCAGGAAATTTGATAGCCAGCAGAGGCCTGGAGCATGCAGGGGAGCAGAAAAGGGCTGAGCCTTGTGAATTTGTGGTTGACTCTGTAGTCACAAAATCAGAAAGTCAGTATAGTCATCCCCTACACCTGCTGGCTGGGGAATTATGGGAGCTGAGGTCCACACATCTCAAAGTTGCCCAGGTTGGTAGCTTCTACAGGGGTCATAATATCCAAGAAGACATGAAACCAAAGGATGGCAGGGAGACACTTGACTCAATACTTAAAGGGCTGTCACAGAGAAGAGGGCATTGACTTATTCTCCAAAGCATCCAAGGGCAAGATAAGAAGCAATGGGAGGAACCTCATCAGAAAGAGATCCAACCTGGAAATGAGGAATTTCCTGACAGAACCATTAAACAGTGGAACTGCTTACCTTCAAGAGTTGTAGGTGCTCCATCGCTGGAGGTTTTCAAGAAAAGATTGGACAACCATTTGTCCAGGATGTTATAAGGACTTCTGCTTTGGGCACACGGTCAGACTAGAAGACCTCCAAGGTCCTTTCCAGCCCTATGATTCGATGACTGTGGGATAACGTGGTGAGGGCAGCGGTGTTGAATCACCTACTTCCTTGTGCAGGATTTGATCTCCGGCTGTACCCTGAGAAGTCTCCAAAGGAAAAGGCAGGATTCTTAGATTGGCAGGATCTGAAGAGGGGAAAATTTTGAGCAGAGATCAACAAGCTTAGGCAAAATCCACTCTGCCCTTTGCTACCCATTTCTGCAGCCGTATGCAGGTGGGTGAGTATATATTTGCCACATTAATATTAGCCACAATCCTGAGAGATTTTGCTGTAATATGTCTTTCTCCAAGACATTACTGGAATGTGTCAGCTCATCAAGGTAGTCCAGTAAAGAAGCACTAACCATGAGTACTAACATTACATTTATTGTAGCATTACAGCAGCAGAATCTTGCAAGTCTGAAAGCATTTTTCCCTTCCTTTATTTTTACTCTCCAGAAATCAGGAGAAGGCCCTTTCTGAGATGCTCCACGTGTCCCTTTTCCTTATGTGGACTGTGATACCTTTTGCATCATAGTTGTCTAGGCTGCAGCTTTCCCTCCTATCTCCTAAAGTCATTCCCGCAGATTATTGCAGAATGTCAACATGGTGCTCTGCTTCTAGGTGAAACTGTAGGCATAAGTAACTGTGGACCCCAGTTGGAACTGCAATGTCTGCAGAGGGGTCCAAAGAAGCAAGATGGCTGTAGTGTCGTCACAATCCAAGTTCCTCCACAAGGAGATGTGGCTTTAATCGCAGCGTCACCACTGCCATCTTGCCTCTGTAACTGCCTCCTGAGGAGGCTGCTAGAAAGAAGGCAAGGAACCCATTGTTCCCTCCAGTAAACTTTGAGCTAATCTGACTGAGCAAATGCCATGGCCATGGTAAATCTCTCCTTTTATCCCTCAGATTTTCATTCCATGTGATGCAGGAGATTGTGTTCTTGAAACTGTTTTTTAAAAATAATACAGATTTTCCCACAAGTAGAATATGATATTTGTACACTTACTTATTGATAAGACAGTTAAGGGAGGTGGATGAAAGTTGTGTCTTTCAAGTAGCACAACTACTTGAAAATCTCTCCAGGATCTTCAACTTTCCTGCCTTCCCATATAGCCCAAGGGAAGAGATCAAGGGGGATCATTTTTCATGGGTTATTTTAGTCTTGGAGGTGCAGGCTGCCTTAGGGAGTTCAGAGCCTTGGATAGTTGTGAAACTGCATCATTTGCTCCCTCACTCTTTGAAGTATAAGATGTTCAGAATCATCACCAAGAAAGTTGGAAAGACACATTCGAGACACAAAACCAGGAGTCACTTCCAGAGCAAAAGACTTCTGAATGATGGCAGAGTGGGATTTTTCACAGTGTTGGAAGAGTTGTGAGCTTCTCTAAAGCAGTGTCTCAAGAGCCGCTGATCAGAAAAATTATCATATTCCAGCCAGTGAAAAAGCCCAGTTCTTCCAGCTTGCTAAAGGTCACTGAAAATGAGATGTATGCCAAGGATGTGGAGAAATCATCTCTTCAGATAAGGTGCCTCGGCCGATGTTGATGGTTAATTGATTCTTCTGAGCAGGACCTCATTAGGGCTGGCCGCCCGCTGCTCCTTTCCCCACAGGAAAGGACCCTTCAATCTTTCTGAATAACCAAACTGCACAGATGGAATTCCTAATAATGTACCTGAAGACAAAAGAAAGACGCTGTTAGGTGTCCAACATCTCCATATCCTCTTCAGACTGGTCAGCCAAGGCCCTTGGAAGGGGGTCAGAGACATCTCAAAATGGTCACCTCAAGATGGGGAGGATGGCCAAAAAGACCCTTTGAAACAGCAGTGCTCTGGTTGACATCGTTACAGTTGAAGGTTGTGTGTCTGCATGAAAGGCCTTTGACAAGGATGCAGCAGAGCGTGAAGTGAGTGACGGGTGTCGGGGTGGGGATTGGAAAAAAAGCCAACGTAGCAACTGTTTCGCCCCTGTTTTTGCACTCTGTGTTTTCACAAATCAACTCAAATCTCTCAGTGTGACTTCTTGAAGGAAAAGAAAGCTACAAAGGCAATATATAAATCAAGTCAAGCAATTGACAGCCCTGCAATTTATATACAACAATGAAAATGGGAGTATTTGGAAAGTAACACAAAAGGGGGGTGTACCCGCAGAGAGAGGGTAGTCAAAAAGATCAGGATGGTAGCTTTGAATGCCTGGTTGTAGCCACCATGTTGACTTTGTTGGACCACTCCAAAAATATCACACTATTTTTAAAAAAAAAACACCTTTAAGCTGCCCTGGGTTTTGTATGTAAAAGTGAGTAGCTGGCTGACAAAGTTATGTGTAACAATCAAGCCAAAACTCAGGTTTAGCAGAGGCAATAAATAACAGCTGTGAATACAGAATGAACTTACGTACAAATCTCCCCTTTGGGAAAAAAAGTGAGCTGCTCTTTAGCTGTTACAGCTGTGAAGATAACTCTTAGAGCATGGGAAATACTGACTGAAAACTCAAAAAATCAAGTGGAAACTGAGTCAGGTTCCCAGAAAGAGTGGGGGAGGAATGTTTGTGTTTCTTCCCCTCTAGTGGTTAGCAAAACCAGAAGAAGGGATGACAAATCATTCAACTTCAATAAATTACATGATCAGGAATTGGCATTGCTAAGGCAGATAATCAGAACTTTCTCCATGTGGGATACATACAGCCTTGCTTAAAGCTTAGCATGTTCATCCAAGCTCACCAGATGCTCTTAGCACATTCATGCCCTTCAACAAAATCACCTGTTGGCACAGTAGTATTCCTGGCAAAAGCCAAGCTCTACCCCACCCAGGACAAATCACTGCTAATCAGTTTCATGTTCTCTTTTCCTACCCCTGTGAAGTTCCTTGTCTTCCACCTCCTCCCATCACGGAATGGGAATGCCATCTTGGAGACCTGGGAGAGGTGAAAAATGATGTGCATATTCAATTTTGCCAAATCGGCACAGCTAAAAAACTTTGCAACATGAAAGTGGGTGCCCTCTGCTTCTCTTGTAACTATATAGGACTTGCAACCTGATGGGAAATGTGCTCTGCCCAGTAGGGCTTCCCATCTGTTGGCATTTTGGTCTTCTTTTGTCTGGATAGCATCTTAGGAATTAAAACTAATAATAACCAGTTGTTTTTATGATTCCTTCATTAATTTATGCCATCAGATTGTCAAGTCTGTTAATCAAAGGCTTCAGTGTTGCATGAACTAATCCCTATAGGATAAGGCCAGCATAGTCAATAGTGCTGAAAACCATCCAACTCTGCCAATCTGCCCTGAGTTGGCCAATTGCCTGGTGTGGAGACAACCCAGCAGCACCACAGATGGTCAGCTTTACCTTGTTTGGAATTAATGGAGGGGGCAGTCCTCTACTTTTCTGCTCCTCATCAAAACTGGAACCCACCTTCTACTGCCTGTCCTTCCCTCTTCTAACTTCAGTACATGTTTATCAAACCTCCTCTTTTCCTTACTTTGTTTTGTCTGAGTGGGTGGTTCCCCCTTTTTTCTAGTCACTTTCATGCGCTGATGCTCAAGGCAGTCTTTCCGGGAAGACTGTAATTCTAGTAGAGTTCTGTCTCCTTTTGGGTCTTGCATACACATGTTTAGAAGGCACACTCCTTATTACTGATAATTAAAACAGAGCCTCAAGGCGCTATCATTTACATGAAGGGGTGGAGGAAAAAAACACTGGAAATGCACTTAAAATCTTCAGTTAAGTGGAAGGGATGGGGTGTCCAGACAACCTCTCCAGCATCTCTCTTGTGCTCCCTCTTTTTCCTATTTGGGCTCCTCCAGGGCAGAAGCCATATTTGTGTCTCTTCTGCATTCTCCTTTCTTCTAGCTGGTAGGTCCGTTGTCATCTCTTGAAGGCAGTCCTTTTGCAAATTCATGCCACAGTCTGTCTGCAAGAATGTTCTGGCTCCTGGACGCAGGACCCCTTCCCAATTCAGAAGAGGTAACTGAGGTAGTTCTGCAGCGTCTTCTCTGCAGCTCATTCTAACTCTTGGGATTTCTTCCCTGCTTCCCTCAGGGAGAAAGAAAAGGAAGGAAAGAATGGAAAGAAGGAAGGAAAGAAAGAAAGGAGGGAAGGAAAGAAAACCTTGTTGCATCTTCCTTTCTGTCTTTCCAGCCACTTGGCTTGGTCGCTTCTCTTGCCCAGTCACCAAGCACTGTTCACGGTGGAACGGTTCATACTGTTTTTCTTTACCCAAAAAGCAAATATGGTGAGGGAAGTAAGAGGACCAGAGCAGAACATGGCTGGTTTGCTGTTGATGTAGACAAGCCGGATCCTGTTGACATGTCAGCTGTACAAAACTATGGACCAGCAGGGGCTCTCGGGGAAATTCTTCACAGAAGGACCACTAGGACAGAATTATCTCTTCACCTGAATTGCTCTGCTTCATAGAAGGGCTTTGGATTGTGCCTCGCACACACAAAAGAAGCCCCAAGGTGGAAGGCTCATCTGAAGGTGACCGGGGACTACAGGAGGTCTCGAGGACTTGTTCACGCACCTTTTTCTTTTCCACCTGCTGTGATTGGTTGGGAGGCAGTCCAGACTACTGAAACTGGGATAGCCTAGACTAGCTAAATAACTGCCTCATCCGGGAGTCCAAATCTCAAGTTAGCAGACTTTTTCAAGCATTGTATCTAATTTACCACCTCCATATTCACATGTGTTGAAGGGAAGGGCAGTGAGAGAAGAAGGAAGGAAGGAGAGAAGAACAAAGGCAGTACGGAAAGGAAGGAGGGATTGAGGAAAGGAAAGGAAATTTCCCCAGAAGTCAGACAGTTCAAGGACCAAACATTGGTCAATAACCGTCAACTTATCTCAACCTTTGGCCATTTACTTATTTCATATATCACTCTTCCTAAATGCCTCAAGGCAGTTAGCATTTGAAACGTGAAATTTTCATTTCACTGTGCATTTCATTCATTTTACATTAAAAAAAATTTTTTATTTAAATAAAAGTAAATTTACTCCTGGAGGTTTATTCCTTCTCCTTTATATTATTATTTTATTAAGGCATTAGTAGCGACAGGCAAGTCAGTCTTCAGTGCGTTCCTGTCTTCCAAATGCTTCCCATTTAATTTGAAGTTGTTACAAATGATGCAAAAGAGACTTGCTCCAAATCCAGGAATTTACTGAAGAATTTTTCTATCCTGTTTTTCCACTTCAAAATATGGCATTAGAAGCAGCATTGACTCTCAGCCAGTAGAACTGAAATTGCTGGCTGAATAGGCTCAGTCTTTCAGTCTTCTCCATGCCCTTCAAAAAAAATTGCTTATTTTTTATTAATCAATTTGCATAGTTGCCCATCCCAACAAGTGACTCTGGGCAGTAAATATGTATTTTATGTATTGTTGCATTTTAATGTTGTTTATTTATTTTGATTCTTTGCTTTTGAAATGTATTAGCAGCATCACCTTCCATAAGCCACAGTCTCTCTCCTTCCATCTTGGACTTTAAAAATTTCCGAATGTTTTATTGTGCCACCAGACTGGCTTCTTTGCAGAAATGTGACTGGTTCCCCAAATGATGTTGACATTGTCTAGAGAAAGTTTACTATTTGTTCTTGCCAGTTTCAAAACAAGTATGGCAGAACTGTTTGAGCATTTAAAGTGTGAAATATACAAGTTGGAGGGCACATTGAGTCAACAAATGCATCAATAGTCTGGAGTACCGTGTTGCTAGTTGTTTTGTATCCTGGGAATATCGGCCCAAAAGCAACATGAACTCACTTCTGATGAGGGAGCTATGGATATCTTTTCCAGCAAATCTTTGGACGTTTCCATGCTCATGATTTACAGCATTTTATAACATCATCTGGATACCACCATGCCAATGCATTAATAAGAAAGACTTTATATTGTCACAGTATTGTTTATTTTGGTGAAGTTGCAAATGCTATAAATCACATGGATAGAAATGGCATCTATCTTTTCCATGAATTTTTGTGTGAAGTATCATTTGTCACAGGGTGACAAAACAACCAAACCGATTGGAAAGCTAAGAATTTATTTATAGTTTATTTATACAATCATTCCTGTACCACCCTACTTCTAATGCTTTGAGATGATTTATTATAAGATCAGTAAGATCACAGCAAAACAAGACAAGCACAGACAAACCGAAAGCATATTAAATAATTGTCCAGGATCACCTTTCCTATTAAAACTATAGAAATTTGATATATACTGTGCATACACACTCGCTTTTTGGAACAATGTGCTCCTAGCTAGCTTTGCACAAAGCAAGACCTGGTGGAACATTTAAGGAACCAGACTTTCCATATTATGAGGGCCTTCACGGAGAAGGTCTATTTTTGAATCCTTTCACCTTACATGTGATAGAGACCCTCATTATTCTTTGTTGGACAGATAGGAAGGCTAATTCTGCTCCAGAGAGACAATCCTGTAGGACTTGCAAGGTGATAGACCGCAGGGCTTTACAGATTAAACCTGGCCTCATGAATTGGGTTTGCCGGTTGGAAAGATGCTTGTTAGGCGAATAAACCTTTTTGCCTCCGGTAGCAACCAGGCCCCTGAGTTTTGAACCAGTTGCAGCTTCCAAATTGTTTTTCATTGCAGTGTTGTGTAAGGTGTGTTGTAGTACAGTCGTCTAAAGGTAAGGTAATAAGGTTATGAGTCACCATTATAAAGTTCATTGTTGCTTAACCGTGGGATGTTAACCATTAAACCTCCTTCCCTAGATCAGTTTTATTTGAAGAACTGGTGAGCTGTTTTGATTTTTATCGCTTTGGTTGCATTTTTCACCAGGCTTTTCACCTAGTTAGTGATTTAATGCAACGTGGGAATTCATAGAAGTATTACTCAAGGCTAATACTACCAAGCAAAGCCGTTCACTAGACCTTTAAGTGACCTGGTGAAGAGGTTGAAAACCAATTTAATCAGTAAGTCAGGCTGACAGGTAAACATGGTTGTGAATGGATGCTGAGAATGGTGGTCCATCGAGTGACAGTAAATCTTAGTAGTAAAGTGCGCCAGTGCACAGAGATACATTTTTATAGCTATGGGATTATTTTAATTGTCACAGAAAACGACTGAAAACATCTCTCTCCTGACATACTTGGCCCTGATCCTGCTGGCCTTTAGAAAGACTCCTGGTTCTTTTTTCAAGTCTTGAGGCCAGTTGATTGGCATTTCAGGGTGGAGAAATACAGTAGGAAATGGGATCCCATTGCATAATATTAGGTTATCTAGTTCTTAATTATTCATTATTGCAGTTGGGACACACCCCGATGGGGGGACCACATTATAAATAACATGTTTATGGTCAGGCTTTTAACAGGTTACACGTTAGCCTTGATCACAACCGAAAAAAAATCTTGGGCAAACATATTTTCTTGGGCTGCTTTTTTGTTATAGAAAGAAATTGGCAGTGGAGATGGGGATGAAACAGGATATTATTGTTGCCAGTTATGCAGGCAACCGGGATCTTTAAAAGAGTCCGTTGCAGGTTCACCTCTTTCCAAATTCCACAACAAAAATTCCACCAGGATACAATTTTCATGCAGAAAAGTGAATGGTAGTTTTCTCTCCGATTTGTTTTCATTGAAAAGCAAGCTTGTGGTTGGATTGGAAGCAAAAACTCACTCCATTTCCCTCCTGCCCTTTAAGATGATCCAAACACCTGTCTTAAATGGTTTTATCCCCCTTAGGAACCATTCATTTTATTTACAGCAGAGATCCACTATCTAACCCCTGAGCTATACGTGGTCCCGAATTTTAAATGGGTCTCCCAGCATTCCTCCAAATATTACCACTGAATTGCAGTTTTTAATGAGATAGAGGCAGAAATTATTAAACGTGGGGAAGCAACCTCGTTAATTATTAACTAAAATATTTCATTAAAAAATAAGCTTGTTCTCTTGATTATGCCAATTTCATGCCTCCACTTTCTTTTTAGACTACATCCCTTTCCAACTGGCTTCCAACAAGCAAAGTCAATGGGACAAGCTGGATTTATTTAATGGCATGATTCACTTAACAACTGCAGTGATTCACTTAACCATGGCAAAAAAGGTCATAACGCATTAACAACTACTTTGCTTAGCAGCAGAAACTCTGATCCCAATTGTCGTCATAAGTCGAGGACCCCCTGTTCTAAGCCTGTTTGATTTATGGACTGCTGATACTTTTTAGGAGTTGGGATTTTAGTATTAAGAGAAGAAGAAAGGCTTTAGGTTTTTTTCCTAAATTATATGTTATTTCAAAGATGCTGGGCTGTTGGAATACACATCTTTGTCTCTGTCATGCAAACTGTATAGGATTTCCTTTTTTTGCACAATTTTAAATCCCTGCTAAATCTAGAGGCCACACTGGAGCTTAACCCCGAGCTAGAAGTCAATACACAGACGGAGGAAGGTCTTTTTCCTTGCTTTCTCACTTTCGATGTACATAAAGTTTCTTGCAATCTGCAGAGATCCCTATTCACCCCTTATCTCAGTCCTATATAACTACACGTGAGCTGGCTAGTTGGTCTTCAAATGTGGAGATTTCCAGAATTGCTGGCTGGGGAATTCTGGGAGTTGAAATCCACACACCTTAAAGCCACCAAGGCTGAGAAACGCTGATGTAAGTTCTGTCTAGCCAGTTTGGGGATGGGAGTTTAATCGAGTGCCATAGATGCTTAGAGGAAGGGAAACAGTTCTTGGGAAGAAAGACTGTTCTCTAGAGACAGAAATTCAACAGGCAGAGCTTTCCTATCCCAACCATTTAGAGCCAGGAAAGATTTTCTGAAGCCCTGCACAAAAAACGGGTGCATTCATATTTCCACTAACCCAAAATGCGCCACTCTTGCTTGTATGAACACAAGCAAGTAGACTTGAGGACTGTGGAGTGATCTGGACTCGAAAGGGAAAAGAAGGTTTGGTGCACAGGTTCATGCACTGCAGCTCTTGATCTGCTGACAGGGACAAAAGGCATGCTCATGCATGCCCATCTGATTCACCTTTTTTCCTTTAAAGAGAGGTAACTTTTCAAGTGATAAACAATGGTGAAGCATCCTTGACTCAACATGCATTGTGTGTAGGCAACCTGGGAAAAGCCATGATGACATCACACTTGTAAGCGATGCCATTGCAGAAGCGATGCAAATAACATTTCCACAGTGACGCAAGTGGTATCTCTTGCTTCCCTTCTTGTTATCCTCTGCAGACAGCTCTGCTGCTGAGCAAATTAAGCTAAACTTTGGTAAATCTAGCCCCTTCTTACATCCTGAACCTGCTCTGCTTGACAGTAGGCCTGCCTTGAAGTTGTTTCATTGGGGGCAGAAGTTCTGTGGTCAAATCTGGGCACGTATAGGCCAGTTTCATAGCCCATGGGGTGATGTTCCAGCTGCTGTGTTTTGTGAATGTGCTGAATGCTTCCACTTCTCATGCCAGTGAAGCCACTTTCCATTTATTCAGTCCTGGCTAAGCAAAAGTGCAGGGTCAACCATAAAGATGCTTGGGTCAGCAGAGAGCTTTGCAGATCATCTCCTCTGTCCCCACAGAAATAGGGCATCAGGAATCAGGCCTCTTATATGGGAGGAAAGGTTTTGGAGGTGGGAAGTGCAAATACCTTCCTGCTTAAATGAGCCTTGGCTAACGTAAAGGTAGCAGTGAGAGCGTAACTTAGGTTAATATGGAGGTGGGATGTTTATGGTTTAACATATTGTGTGTCCACCCATTGTGTTTAGCTTGAGATGAGAACCAGGCTATTTGTTTAAGCCTGAATATCATGATATGAGGGGAATTATAACAGAACAAAAATGGGTTTGGTTCCCCCAGGTTTAGGCTATGTTTTCCCAAATGCTAATTTCTAATCTTTACAAAGCACCATTGCTGGCTTCACAGAATATACAGTGCCCAAACATATCAACTGTGTTAGCATAAAATAATGCCCTTGTTCCCACATGAAGCGAAGGGTTGGGTTCTTACAATACCCTGAATCTCAAGTTAAAGGTAAAGATTTCCCCTGCCAGTCATGGCCGACTCTAGGGGCAGTGCACATCTCCATGTCATAGCCGAAGAGCCAGCATTGTCCAAAGATGTTTTTGGGGTCATGTGGCTAGCATGACTGTGCCCAAGGCACACAGAAACTGTTTCCTTTCCCACCAAAGGTGTCACCTATTTATATGTTTTTTTGGAGAAATTTGTTCTGGGTGTGTATTGTATATATATCTGTGTTTATGTTCTGGTCAGTGAAGTTAGAGAGGGTGGGGGGGAAATGTTACCGAGCAAACCTCTGCAGCTGTAGAGAGAGTGGCAATGTCCGATTTAAAAATTGTCATATGCAGAAACGTTACAGCCTTTTGTTATCACTAACAACATAATATGTCTTCTCCTGCTGGGATGCTCCCTTGTTTTTAAGATCAGCTTGATGCTCCAAAAATTTAGGGTTTCTATTCAATCAGTTGCTGCTAAATTTACAGGAGCAGAAGCAGTAACAGGAGGTCCATGCTGGCTGGGGAATTCTGGGAGTTGAAGTCAACACCTTCTAAAGTTGCCAGGTTTGAGAAACACTGATCTTGAACTCAAGATTGGAGATGGAGTCTTGGAGTCAAGATGGAGATGGAATCAATGGAGTCAAGATTGGAGATGGAATCTTGGAGTCAAGATGGAGTCAACACTGATCTTGAAGTGGTTCACACTTCATCAACCTGTTTTTGAAAAAGTTTCTTTTTAGAGTTGCCAATGAAACTATTCCTTGGCCCCATTAAGAATCCACTGAAGTGAAGAGTTGATGCTTTTTACAGTCTGGGATTATGGTCACTACTAATGCTGCTAAATAGTATAGTTACCGTAACTCTGGCTGCCAAAAATGGGCTGCAAAACTCTCAGTGGACACTAGGTGGTAGCCTTGTGACAAAAACCCCAGCCTTTGCTGCTGCCTAATGGCCATCTGGAGTTCTGCAACAGTGATATGATAGCCACTAAAATGGTACACTGAAAAGGTGGCCATTGTGTTGGCCCACTAGATGTCTTTGCTCCTTCAAGAAGTCCCTTGAAAGCTAAGGCAGTCAGGTTGCTTAACTCAGAATCTCTGAGCAATATGAAATACATCTCAAGCAATCCTCTTTTCTCGTTTTGCATAACTCTGATGCTGAAAATTTGAGACCTTTCTGGATACACAGCTTCATGTTGTGCAAATCCATCCTGTGTGGTTAATTCATGCTTCAAAGGGCTGTATAAACTGGAAAAAAATGGGGTAATTAAGTAACTGTAACTAAGCTAACCATAGTTAAACATGTATTGCAAATACTGCCTTCATGTGCACTTGTGAATTTGAATAACTATCTTCAGAGTGCATGCAATGCCCTGAAATCTTTTCTCTCCTCCCACCTCAGCTCAGCTACCCAACTCATTACTTTAATGCCTTGGTGTTATATTTTATTTCATGCTTAATTAGAACTCTTTTAATTGCTCAGATTCTTGGTTGGAAGGCAAGTGGGAAACGTATCGGATTAGAACAAAAAGGTGGGAGGAAAAAATATTTATTAACATTTCCCCCCTCTATTCTACAAAATAAGTAATAAAACAACATTCCAAAGTTTATTTTGGCATGCAGTTAAATACTTTTTCATGATGTCCTCAGATGCCTAATTAATTATAACTGCACAAAACATTTACTGAGTTGTGTGTGGATGGTGCAGAAGATGTAGGAACTGGCTCTTTAAAACCAACATACTCTGGGATATGAGGGAAAGATGAATAACTAGAGAGAAGAAGGGAGGCTGAGTTGCTTGCTTAGCAGAGAAATAATTTAAAAACATACACACAAAAACCTGAGTCCTGTTATAATAGCTGCATTACAGGTAGTCCTCGATTTACGACCAGTCACTTACCAACTGTTCAAAATTATGAGGGACCTCCCTGGAGGTATGTAGGATCCAGTTCTGAAGTTCTGGTGGCCAGGCCCCCCCACAGTTATGTGACCGCATGTCAGACACTCGGCAATGGCCTGTGGTCATGTGACCACATTTTACAAAAGTTTTGCTGAAAACTGGCATTTACTTCTAGGTTTTGGCAAAACCAGCCCATAGCAAACCATTGGCTCACTTTTCAACCATCACAACTTACAACTGTGATGGGTAGGCTCCATTAAGTCTTAAGTCAAGGACTACCTATATACATTACTGACGGTATAGCACGAATTCCTGTTCTAAGGGTTCCACAGCGTGGTCAAAAATTCAAGATGGTAGTAGCCACAATAGTGCAATTGAAGCTCTGTTTTCTCTTTGCACAAAGCTTCAGTTGCATTTTCACAACTGCCATTTTGACCTTTTTTACTACCCCTGTGAACTCCTCCATTCCAGTTAGTTTTAAAATGGTAGTTATTTACCACTGGTATAATGCTGGAAGATTTGGTCATGCCCACTGCAGTTCAGGATTGTCCTTTGCCATTAAGCCATTTTAAACCATGATAGATGGGCTAAATGGCTGCACTTACCCAACCTCCTAAACCATGGTATGTAAGCTGTACTGGCTGGATTGACTAGCATGCTAAGCTACAAAAAAGCAAAGACTGTGTTAGTTGTGTGAACCCAATCCGTGTTGAGAAATCTGTTTTATAAAGACAGAATCCCTTTGAGTTTTTTCTGTACTTCTTCTTTCATTACTTTTTGATTGCTGAGTTAGCAAAAGTGAGCCCCCAGCGATTTCTTCTTTGCATTTGCCCTTTCTGGTAACCCGCAGGAAACCAATCAGTAAAATGTAATGAAATGTGCCTGGTTAAAACCTTGGAGTAATTAATTTAAAATAGCACTGCAATCAAATAATGAAGTTTATTGCTTTAAAAAGAAGCAGTGCCCAGTTCAAACAGCTGCCTTCACACAGGGCTATCTTACTTGGGCTGCAAAATGCCAGGGAACCATTAGATGGCAGTAAAGAGAATTGTGTCTACCCTTTGCTACCATCTAATGGTCATCTCCCCCCAGTGAGGCACCACCTTGCTGTGGTTGGGGGGCTTGCATGCTCTGAAGAAGATGAGAGCTATGCCAGAGGTTCAACCATATTGGACAGGTCTCATCAGAGGAGCCAGACAAAGAGTGTCTCCCACCTATAAAAATATGAGAAGTAAATTACAG
>JANHZU010004281.1:120901-131392 GCA_032468055.1 Acrochordus granulatus
TGCAAGTAGATAAATAGGTACCGCCTAAATCAGTGGGAAGATAACAGTGTTCCATGTGCCTCGCCTTATATCATGCTGGCCACATGACCACGGAAGCATCTTGGGACAACACTGGCTCTTTGGCTAGGAAATGGAGATGAGTTCCATCCTCTAGCGTTGGGTATGACTGAAAGGGGAAACTTTTACCTTTTAGTGATGCCTATGGTTGTACTGGAGGAGAAGCATAAAATTCTGTAGGGTCTCTGTTGACTAAAGAAGAAAGGAAGCACATGAGACCATCCTGGTTGATGAACAGAACTAGTCAAACTACAATGAGTTTGTTCTGGTGTGGAACTTAGGAGATGCTTCCCATTCTCCTCTTCCTCATTTTACAGCCATATTCCCCCCACCCCACACACTTACACACTAATTACACTGCTGGGCATTCTTCCATTTTCTCCCTTATGAAATATGTGGTTGTTTTATACTCAATTAGGTATCATATTTACTTCTTCGCTCCTTGGTAAATTTTTATTAAGTACTCATGTCTACAGCCCAGCATTTGCCAGGAAGAGATCTAGTTAATGAGCCAAGATTTTGCTTGAATTTTTAAAAAATAGAACTATAGACGTTCCAGCTTGTCCCCAAGCAGCTCATACAATTGCCTGCCAGCCAGATAATTAAAATCCTTTAACTGAAAGGTATGAAAACAACAGGTACAGGAGCCTTGAGTCATAGTGTCCAGGGTAGTAAACAGGAGCCGAGATATATTGAGTTTTATAGTTTTGTCATTTTGGAACAGCAAAATCTTTGGGTGGCCCTAAACCAGCCACTTTCTCTTGGCATCTCCTTCTAATTTGCACCCTCTAATTTTCATTGGAGGAATAATTATATTTTATTAACTAAAGGAGTGCCCCCACCCCTTTTTATTAGATGATATTGGCTGACTGGGAAACTCTGGGAGTTGACATCTCAAAGTGGCTGAGATTGGGAAACACTGGCTTATGCCTTTCTCTCCTTTGTTTCCTTTTTCTTTTTGAGCTTTCATTCTATGGAAAAAATCTTAACAAATGTAATTAAATAAAAAAGAGAAACACTGACTTCAAAATGCCCAGTTTATAGATGGTTCTAAATCTGTTGACAGCAAGAATTGAATTTGGTATTGCTGAGATATGGGGTATGGTGGTCTAGCGGTTAAGACATTGGGCTTGTCAACCGGAAAGTAGGCAGCTTGAGTTCAAGACACCCATGTAACGGGTGAGTTCCCATTATTTGCCCAGCTCCTGCCAACCTAGCAGTTTGAAAGCATGCAAAATGCACGCAGGTAAATAGGTAAATTGGTGGGAAGATAACAGTGTTTCCATATGCCTTGGTGTGTAGTCATGCTGGCCACGTGACCACGGAAGTGTCTTCGGACATGCTGGCTCTTCAGCTTGGAAATGTCCCCAGAGTTGGACATGACTGGCAGAGGAACCCTATACCTTTTACCTTTACTTATTGCTGAGATAGGATATTGTTTCTTCATAACTGGACTCTTAGGGTATGGGATATCCTTCTGTGATTAAAGTTAACATAAACTGATTAATATAGGGATAATTAAAATCAAGAACTTGTCTACTGAGAAATGGAATAACTTTGTCCCATGATTCAACCCATGATGATATGATAGTTTGTGTCCTGGAAAGATGGTGAGGAGCACAACCCATGCCCTACGCCTTGGATTATGAGGTTGTGACTACTATGTTGCCTGTTTCAGATATACACACACAAACACACACACACACCTCCTCTCACCTGGACCCCACTGCTTGGGCCTTGAGTGTTTTGGTACATAGCTATTTTTACTCTTTTTAATTACAATTTATATTTTTTTCTCTTCAACATGAAATTATTCATCTGTATTGGTCTGCTCATGTGCAATTTGTGGGGTCATGAAATTGGAGCAACCCCTCAGTCCTATTAAATAAATAATAAATACATGCCAGAATGCTTTTCAAGGCTTTCACTTACCTATCTTGTTTTTGGTTTACATGCCCCTAGTTGAACTTGTCTGGATTTAGGAAGTTAAGTAAAGTCAGTCCTTGGACGGAGACATTAAGAAACCTTTGGGTGGGAGGCCAGACTGGGAAACTGAAAAAGCAAGTTCCTTTTGTATTGCTGACAAGAAAGTTGTGTGTCTGTGTCCATGAAGTTATCAGGGGATGAGCCTGACTTGAGAACACCTTGACCTTGTTATCAAAAATATACTTGAGTATTCATTTTGCATGAAATTAAAAGATAAAAGTGGGTAGCATCTATTATTGATTTATAAACCGTTTATCCCAGGTTTATGTTTGGTCCACTCAAGGTGGTCTACATATTGCTTCTGTTTTTCCCACAACAACAACCACCCAGTGGGGTAGGCTTGGCTGAGAGGGAAGGACGAGCCCAAGGGAGGACTTCAACTCACAGTCTCCTAGTTTCTATCTCATCATTCCCCCTCCTGCACCAGACTTGCTCTGTTAAATTGCTCTAGCTTTTCATTTTTACCATCAAACAAAGGGAGTGGATGAAATGTGGGACAATCAATCATTTGAAGACATAAACATATCCCCAAAGCCTTACAGAAAACAGCTTCCCATGAGATCCAGATTTCAAGGAAATTTTGGGCATTCCCCACCCCTCATAGAAGCAACAGAACATACAACCTACCTCCAAAATTTACCCTGAAACAAAAGCTCTACTGTATTCTCTCTCGGCTCCAACATAGAAACAAAGTCCATGCTAGATAATGTACCCACTGATAGTGTTGCCAGCCAATTTAAGTTTGATAAATAAATAAACTTCTTCTGTCTTTCTGGGTACAAACTCAGTTACCCATCACATGTGTACGTTAGTCAATTCAACCACTCCTCTGACCCCCAGATCGCCCTTGAATTGTGCCAGCCAAGTCACATCTCCAAATCTTTGTCCATGGGAGAGCTCGCTTCACACACCAGCCCTCCAATGGTTGGAATCACACACAGTCCACCAGATTAGTCTGAAATGGGACTGAGAAGTCTGCTCTTCCGTGAATGGTGGGACGCCAGCTCTCTGTTCCTCCATCATTTCGACCTTAACTTCTTGCGGTCAGTGACAGCTCCATTCCACATCTTCCATGTTCATTCTTCCAGGCTTTTGTTTCTCAACCTTGGCAACTTTACGAATTCGAAGTCCACACATCTTAGAAGGGAAGAAGGCATTCATCCAGACTAAAGAAATAGAAAGGTCCATCCCTGACTGATTGGACACAAACTCCACATTTCTCCATCCTTACCAGGCTGTGCCACTTGGAGAAAAGTTTACAGTGCCAAGGGTGCAAGATAAGGAGAGAGGAACGCAGATGCCATTCTGGACACACAAGAGTGAGAGGCTAAGACAGAGGCATCCCTGGCCTGTACCCAGCCTACCTCTACCCCTGCCACACACACATGCCACACCAGGCTAATCACCTATAGGAAACGTGGTCAGAGCCAAAAAGTTTGCTCACACCTGAGTGAAAAAAAGTTGATCCAAGAGTTGCAATCCACTCCAAGGGTGGTATGCTTGAATGTCAAGCAGATTCTCTCCCAAGCTCTCTGTAGCCTTCTGAACAAGCCACTGATGGGGTGCTATCCAGAAGAAGTTGGCCAAGAGATAGTTGGTTGCCATAGAGATTTTTCTCTCCTGTGGTCAAATGCTGATTGATGGATTCCGCTTTGAGAAAAGAGGAAATAAAGGTGTTGGGTGCCAGAAACGTGATATGGAGGCCTTGCTGTATCTCCGTGGATGATCCAGATGCAGCTACTTTATTGGCCAAGCATGGTTAGACACACAAGGAATTTTTCTCCGGGACAGCAGCTCTCAGTATATCTGCAAGGCAACAGTAAATAAACTAATAACAATAAATGAAGTTAGATATTTACAGTAAAGTGTGCATCCAAAGTGTGCAGCCAGTAGAAAAGGAATATTATAAAGTATAGAATTAGGTAAGTATGTATACATATTAGATAAAACTGCTAGGTTAATTTAGAATTCTTTGCACTTTGTGTCCTATCATATAGCGTGAGTCAAGTATTCAGATGAATGCAAGCACAGGAGAAAAACTGTCCATGTCTATGGTCTGCAATACCCTATAGCACCATCCAGAAGGAAGAGGTTCAAACAAGTTGGGTCCAGGATGAGAGGGGTCTGCAGATATCTTGACCCTCTCAATATACACGTCCTCCATGGAGGGCAGACTAGCTACACTTATTCTTTCTGCAGTCTTGACTGTTCTTTGGAGTCTAAACCTGTCCTGCATGGTTGCTGCATTGAACCAGACAGTTACAGTTATAGACAGTGAAGGTTGGAAGGATTGGACCACTGATGGTCTTAGAAGGAAAGGAAACATAAGTCTGCAGCTGCAGCAATGTCTGCCTCACTGTTTACCTGATCTTTCTCTCTTGCAGGCCTGTTACCTTTGCTACAACCTCCTGATACTAGCCAACGTGATTGTTGGAACCAAGCCTGCATCTCCAAGAGAACAGGTGAGATGGGAACTAGGGTCAGAACAGCAGGAAAACTAGTTTGAGGAATAAAGAGGCTGCGTTCTGATCAAATGCCATGTTAGAAAAAAATATATAAATTGGAATAATACTTACATGGTGTGTGACATTTAGCCTGGCAACTGCTCAGTTTTGTGGGCAGCATAAATTTCCATTTCACAGCTCCACTGGAGCCAACTTGCTTGTACAACTTACTGAAGTGGAGAAATGCTGGCTCAGGGCATGTGTGTGGCTGGGGAAGGTGCAAAGTAGGTATAGAGTTGTAGTTTCCAGTTAATGACTAAGTGGTGCTTAATGGAGGACTTGTGCAGAATATGTTAGTCTAGGCTCAAACAGGGTTGGGTAGTTTGTGGCTCTGGATGCTGGGAACACTTAGCATGTTATATGAATCAGGCCATTTCATGAAACCAGAATATGGCTTATTTGGGCTTTGCCACAATTATAGTTTGTTATCATAGGTTTAGGATATCTTCTGTTGTGCAAACACAGCCAAAGATAATGTGACTGACCTTTCCAGGATGCAGTAGAAGGCAGAAAAGTGCTCTCCCACATGTTCCCTCTGGAGCTTATTGAAACAAGAATGATTAACTGTGTGCACCACCCAGCGTGCACCCACATTTGTGAGATGGGAAGCTATACAAAGTTAATAAAATAAAAAAGAAGAAAGTGAATCTCGGGGTCAAGATCCATGTAACATACAAATATGTCTGCATTCCCTTATTTAAAGCATATTCAGCTCACGCAATACACTGAATTGGGTCTGGAAAAAAATAGCAATTACAATCATCGCACAAATGTAGTTAATTTTAAGCTTAGTTAGTATTTTGTGCCTTGGCCTGTTGTGCAAACTTGGCCTGTTTTGTTTATGTTATGGTTAGTTTGTTTTGAGACCCTAGAAAATGAGTTAATTCAGTCCTGCATGTTAGGGGAATGCAGTGACCTGTGGGTAACATGTCATTTAGCCAGAGCAGCTCTCTACATCTAGTAAAACCAAAACACAGATATTTCTGTTTTGTACTATTTCAGTTTACAGGTAAGGTACAAAACACATGTTTGGAAGCTCCTCTCTGACCTACATCTCAGCTAGGAGTTGTGGGAATTGTAGCCTATCATATCAGAAGGACTCAGGTGGGTGATGGAAGGTGGGAGATGTCAGATTGTAATAGAATATGGGAATTACTTTGGGAGACAGGGGGAAGAGCGACAGCCAGAGGGACAGTCAGATAAGAGCCTGCAGAAGAAATGCAGGCATGGCAAACATCTCAGAAGGGACCCTCCCTAGTTTCTTAGATATAAAGGTGAGTGGGGAGAGATACATTTTTAGACTTGCAAGATTCTGTTAATGTAACCTTACAATAAAACAGAATTAGTTCATCTGGACATGCTTCCTGTCTGGATTACTTTACAAGCTGATGCAGATCAAGTTGGTTTCTGTACATTGAAATGTAACACATTAGAAAGGAGAGTTCAGTTCAGCTTTGCTCCTGTCACATTCCCTGTTATTACTCCTGCCTGATTAATTCTTACATTTTTCATCTTTTCCGTTCTTCCTACCTCCTACATGCCCCCAGGGCTATCTCCAACAGCTCTGCAGGCAGCTGCAGCAGCATATCAGCAGTACCATCCGAGAGAACCGCTGTCTCCTCTACAGGACTAAGCTGAAGAACTTGGCTACCCAAACCTACATCAGGTGGCAGGAGCTGCTCTCAAAGGACTGGCTCCAGTTAAGTCCCTAGCAGGTAACTTTTGTAGGAGGGACTTTCATATGCAGCCCCCAGAATTTTTAGTAGACTGCTCTTAAATGTTTTTAAACATCTTTGGAGAAAGCAAGAGGAACCTTTCACAGAAATACTCTTCCAGCCTTCATTCCACCCCGCTCCACACATTGCATGGCTGAATACTTGATTCAAATCTTGACTCGTGGCAACTGGGCTTTTTTCTGTTAGTTAGAGACGTTTTGCTGCTTATCCAAGCAGCTTCTTCAGTCTGAGAAAAAAGTTGGTTGGGGGACCCCATATGTATCTTCAGGGTGACTTCATTTCTCATTTAACTCATTAGGCTCACTAGGTAGACAATAGGGGATGTGAATAGGTAGAGGGTCTTTGGGAGTGAGAAACGAAGCCACCCATATGGTATCTCCTAACCAACTTTTTTCTCAGACTGAAGAAACTGCTTAGAAAAGCGGTAATATGTTTCTGACCAACAAGAGTCATGGTTGAGTTGCCATGACTCAACCTCCAGACAATTCTACATGGATGACTGAGAATCTTCATCAACATATTGCCATGCACTTTAGGGAAGAAACCCTAAGGCTGGTGTAGGAATATGAAAAGAGACACTATAGAATAGGTCACAAAGTGCAAACAATTCAAAATCAACCCAGAAGTTTTGTCTAATATGTTTACATACTTATCTCAATAGACTGTGGTTCTAATTCTACCCTTTATTCCTTTTCTATTGGCTGCGTACTTTGCATGCACACTTTACTATTGAATACATACTTTCGTTTATTTATGTCATTGTTTTATTTACTGTTGTCTTGCAAGTACACAGAGAGCTGCTGTACCGGACTCAAATTCCTTGTGTGTCTAATCATGCTGGGCCAATAAAGTCTCTGAATGTGAAAAGGGCGAATGTTAGAACCAGGCTCTTGAGGATTGGAGATGGGGTGAGGGTACAAAAGGCAGGGAAGGGTGTTTGCTAAGGAAGGTCCCTTGCGCAGTCCTGTTCCCTTCCGTTGCAGGGGTGAACAAGTGTCCTAATCAGTGTATACGTCAACATGTGTTTGCGCTAGGTGCCATGTGGAATCTATTCTGCTTCAGGGAACAAATATTCTGATTCAGCCTTGGAATAAGCAAAGCTCTGGCAGCTGCAGTTGAGTTTCCAGCTGTCTGTGGCTAATTGCGCATTACACACCCACCCCAGCTTGTGGTAAATAAGCCCACCCTGCAGCACGTGGGACTGGGAGTGAGCAGAGCTGGCCTGCCCTAGACCCTTGGCTCTCGGTCAGTCCAAACGGCTTTGCTTGGATGCTGGGCCCCAGAGGCCGGCCAAGAAATGGAAGCGTGGCTGATGCGTGCTGCAGAACATACCCTTCCGTCTTCTCTGTTCCCTCTGCCATTTGCTAAAAGCTTCTAAGGCCAGACCACGGCTTCATTACTTACCCCACGAGGAGGCATTTGCGAGCCTCCCTCCCAGTAGGGAGTTATTTTCTTTCTAGAAAAAGAAAGCCTTATTTCTTTTTCTAGTTTTGGAAGGGAGTTGAGGAGAATGAGAAGGTGTCGGGGCACCGACATCACCCTCTAGAGCAATGTTTTTCAACCTCGGCCTCTTTAAGAGATGTGGAGTTCAGCTCCCAGAATTCTGCTGCCAGGTTGCTGGCTGGAGAACTCTGGCACTTGAAGTTGACACGTGTGAATTTCACCAAGGCTGAAAAACACTGCTTTGGAAGCATGAGAAGGATTCTGGGGTTTCTCACCGTTTCCAGCAAAGCTAAAAAGCTGAACTCTCAAGAGGCAAAGGTGTTCTTTGTTAAAAGCCACACTAGGTATGCACCAGGCAAATGAATGGGAAATGAACCAAGCAGGTATTTATTTCTTACATTTATATGTAAGAATATATGTAAGAATATGTAACATTTATATGTAAGAATATATATGTATATTAATTTAAATGTAAGAATATATATGTATACACTTAGCACACATTTATATGCTGCCCACCTGCCTCTGCAAAGTGACTCTGGGTAGCTGTTTGTCCCAGGTATTTTTTTCCATGCCTTTTCAGCCATGCAGGGAGCACATCTGCAGGCCTTCCATTTGCCCATATTGTTTTCACATTTGTATGACCTTTTCTGAGAGCCACTTTGATGTAGTGGTTAAGGCACCAGGCTAGAAACCTAGTCCCTCCTTAGGCATGAAGCCAGCTGAGTTGACCTTGGGCCAGTCACCTTCTCTCAGCCCTAGGAAGGCAGCAATGGCAAAACACCTCTAAAAAATCCCTCCAGGGGCTTGTCCAGGCAGTCTCTGAGAATCGGACACCACTGAACGGAAAAAAAGGTCTTTAAAACTAAGGCCCAGCTTCAAATTCCTGAAGGTCTACCAATCTGTGTATGTAGAAAACCAGCAGAACTGGTATTTATTTCATTTTTTTCCTCCGCTGAGAGACTGAATGGCCATCTGCCAGTGATGTTCAATGTAGATTCCTGCATTGGCCAAAGAGATGAATTCCAATCTTTACGATCTCTGATTCTATGAATCTGTGAAATTAATTTTCTTCCTAGAAGGTCTCACCCCTAGGATTTTCTCAGATCTTCTTAATATTGGGCTGGCCTTGACAAATGATCGAGAAGCTCATGAAACTGAATTTCTCCCCCAATCAACATCCTTCCTCCAGCTTTCAGTGATGCCAAAAGATTTAATCAAACAATGTATGTGGGACGAGATTGCTATGCTGATCCTAGTTTAGCTTCTAGCCTCTTGAATTTGGGGAATTACAAAAAAAGTCTGTACTGGCTTCCAATCTTGTTTGCATTGTTGCTTTAAAACAAACTTTGCTTTGTCCTGATGTTCTGCCTTCTGTTTGGTAGGTTTCATAATCTGTTTTGCAAGGGGTCAGGCATTGGAGAAATGCTTGAGTCAGATCATTCTCTGCTGTTCATTTTATAGGAACTGAAGGGCCCTGCTGAGGTTCCTGTTCCCCAGAGAACTGCATTCTGATTACTACCTACCTTATCTATTAACTGATCATTAGCCTGGTAAAGTTAGCAACTGCACAGCTGCTAATTTTTTTTTTGCCTCTGTGTTTCTCCTTCATATTCCTACTGCGACTCACTGGTTTGCAAATGACTACTGTAAAAGTTTTATCCTACCATTTCTTCCTGTAGCTCTGTATTGTTTTTGTTGCAAGCTGCTCATAGCTAAATTATAGTGATCATAGCATTCTTCAAAAACTCCAGAGCCTCCAAATAATTGGTCTAATTTCTCCTGTTTTGGGGGGAGGGAGAAGGGGCTTTTAGTGGTTTTCAGGACCACACTGACATCATAAGCCTTTAACCCTTTAATCTACAGCCCCAAGCAAAAAAAAACAGTCTGAAAATTATTTCCATATCCTCTCTGTTGATGTCACAAATGTCTGGCCACATCTCAAGGTCTCCCCTACTGAGGCCATGGAAACTCATAGCGTGATTTTGCACTTGCCTTTCTCTCTCTCTCTCTCTCTCGGCTCAATCCACGCCAAAGGACTGCTGCTGTGTGGGGAAAAATGGAGGAGGGGGTGTCATGCAGGACTTTTCCCCATGGGGAAGATCAGAAAACTCAAGGTAGTGGCTATAACTATATAAGTGAAGCCCTGCCCCTTGCAATGCACATTAAAAAGAAAAAAAATGGAGCAGGAAGTGATATGTAAAGACAATGTCATGGCTGACCATTTTGACTTTGACTACACACTATGGACCCCCCTCCCCGGTTTCAGCATGTACCCCAAGAGCTCTTGACGTGCAATCTGTGAATTTCACAAGATCTCAGACATCGACCGGCTCTTAGGAAAGACTCCAGCGTGATCTGAAATCTTGACCCATCCAAGATTCACCAAAGGGGTGTTTGAAAGACATTCCCCCCACTTGCCAGCACCAGCAGGAAAGAACTGTAATAGACCCGATCCTTTGGCTGGCATGAATCGAATAAAATGTTCCCTCTACTCCCCCCCACAAAAAAAACTTGGCTGCACCCAAAACAGAGGTGGCCCAGCGCCTTTGGCTAATGCATTTCGGGAAGGGGTCCAGCCTCAGGGATCCAGTCCTCTCCATTTAGCAGCCAGTCTGTGCAGTTCGGTGCCCTTTGCCCAACCCTCTCTGCCATCTGATTTAGAGGCTGAGCTGCCGCCAAGATGCTTTTATGCGAACATGATGGAAAACAGAAGCGCCTCTTCGCTCATTCCCTTCCTCCATTAGTCAGAAACTTAAGATCGG
>JANHZU010004282.1:0-31837 GCA_032468055.1 Acrochordus granulatus
ATTTTTTGGGTTCAGTGTTTGCAAACAAATTGGTATGTTAAGGAAATATGTGTACACTATCCCATAACTCACTGGACCATTCTTTGTCAATATTTACTTAAAGAAACAGAATGATCATGGATGGGCAAAAAAGCAGCAGATGCTACTTCCTGCCAGCCTCCACATTGACTTTGTTTGTGGGAAGCCGGCAGGGAGCATCGGAAATTATGATCACATGATTGTGGGGATGCTGCAGTGGCCACAGCTTTACAAATACAGTTAGTATGAAGTTTCCTAAAATTTTTATTCCATGGGAGCAATCGGTCCTGGAATTCGCATTCATTCTGTAAGTTAGCAAATTTGAGATACCTCAATTCAAAAACTTGTGCTATGATGCACCATTTGGGCTAATTGAAGGTTACAAACAAACAAAAAATATTGATAGTGTAGAAAGTTGTGCATAACAGTAGCTGCACAGATTTTTGTCCATTTTTGATCACTTAGCAGAAAGATGCAGAAATTTAATGGAGCAGAGTACGTGGAAAGCTGCAGTGAGCTTTAACGATGGAGTGATCTGTATATCCTCTAATATTTCTCTAATGTTATGCCCAATTTCAAAAGAAATGGAATATGATTCCATTTGTTCTAGTGAAATAGTAATAAAGGAGTTAAGTGGGAGCAATGCTTTCATTCTCCCACTGAAATGCAATTCTCTCTGCGTAACCTGTGTTAAATACAACTCTTTGCTACAGAATGCAAAAACAACTAAAAAATCAGTAACTAATTATAACCATGTGAATTCTTTCAAAGAATTTTTTGTACATCCATTTGGCTTGTAATGACATGTCTGATGTGAGCAGCATTTTGACATCTGGAAGGAGCTATGAATATATAACACAAGACCAAAATATTTTTATTTCTAAAACAAGTAATAAAATCTCATTTTCAGCACAAACACTAAGAGTTTCTGAGTTTCAACAAATGAAATTGATTTCACACTCTTCCAAATTGCAAATGACTAAATTCTTCCTGCTTAAAGTGTCTGCTGTTCCTATTAATAATTACTGTTGCTAATAAATGATGTACCACCTTCTGTCTACAAAATGTTTTCCACTTCTCACCATGTTCAGCTTCACAATCACAATGGGTAGCAAGTTAACAGGCTTAAAAGAATAGCACAAAGATTAGTGAAAATGGTATAATCTCTGAGTGTGTAACTGCTATCACCCTGAAAAAAAGAAAAGAAAAATGTCCTCTTGATTTGGCCTATTCCTTAAAGCAGTGGATAATAACTCCTGTTAATAAGAAGTTTGTTCATTGTATAGGTACCCTACCATTACTGCTTTGAGATCATTAATAGGTTCTGTTAGAAGCAATCTTCTTGAGTTCTCAATAAATTTAAGAGATAGGCTGGATGGAGAGGTGGTGGCCAACACTTGTTAAAGAAGAGACTATGTTTGAATGTACACAACTCAGTCTGGCAGAAGCTTTAGTGAGCCTGATTGGATTCAAAATGGGTGTTAATTTCTCCTTTTGTCTCAGGGAGGTTCTCTCCCGAAGCATAATAAAAATTTGAAAGCTTATGTATTGATTTCAGAAGTTCATATTTGAAGGCTTTCAATTCAAGCGTGTGCTGACCAGAAAATCTTAAATATCTTAAAGTTTCTATGGATGAACCTGGTTCTGGAGTTGTTTTGGAACACCACTTCTAGGATCTGTATTCTTTTTGTATTGCTTATTATATGTCAGGTCAAGCTCATCTTTGGGAGATGGAATGCTTCTCTGATAGGGATACTTTTAATACATTTAGAGATGTTAAAAGTTCTCTAATAAGCTTAGAATCCGAAATACCCCAGTGTTAATAAAACTTCTAATAAGCGTAGTCCCAAATACTCAAGTAAATAAATATATGAATGGAGACAACCGGAGCATTGTTATACAGATATATGAAAGCTTTTGTAAATCCTTGATGGATTTTTTTAAGAATCTGTACTATAAGTGCAGGAATTCTTTGAGAAGGCATAGGAGGCATTATTCCTGAATGAAAATGCATAAACAGTTCATACACTACTGCATGAAGAATGAAGAGGATTACAAGGAATCTATTGGTTTAGTTTGAGATTTGATCATGCTTACAATAGGGTAGTCCCATTAAAATTCATGAGATTTCATTACTCATGACTAATTGATCCCATTCTTATCCATGGGGCTATTTTAAGCACAACTATGTTCACATCCAACCAACTGTATCCGTTAGTAGCACTCCTGTAGAAAACATTGCAGCAATATTGTGTAGCATGGTTCTTTTAATACCTCTACTTTTAAATTAAGCACTTACTTTGCCTTTGGCAGCCCACTGTCATCACTCCTGTGGATTATGACTTCCTAGTGGCTCATCACCCTTATCCAAATACTTTTCATATTTCAACCTCTGGAGCTCACTTAACATTCAAAGCAAGCCATCCATATGCCATGCAAAACCAATGAGCTAGCAAGGCATAAATCTGCCACAGTTCTCAGAATGAAATAAGCAGCTGGAAGTTAAGAGAAAGCAGGCAAGTTATTATCATTTAGCAAGACCTTAAATGCTGCTGCCGATCAGCACAATTTGCTCCTCTTTTGGGTAGTAGAAATAAGCTGTACAGTGATGCTGCAATCCACCAGGAACTGAATAATTCTAGTTAGAAAAATGCTGAAGCATCTGTAGTTGGCCATTTTAATTGAGCCAGCCTGGAATAGCTAAAAATACTCTAAGAAAGAATTTTGGATTGGTTTTAAATATTAGGATCAATACCTGCTAAGGGAGGAACAGGATCAGTAACTAATTATTATTAATTTCAGGTTATTTCAGCCGGGATCCAAAATGAATAACGGGCTGCATTCACACAATACACTGATCCACAAACCAGCCAACCACATTTTAAGTTAATGTGATGTGTGGACCCAGCCTGTGTAGTTAATTCATGGTTTAATGTGTTTTGCTAATCCAGAAAATTGGTTTTATTGTAACTTTACAAGGATAATTGGATGGGTTTTCCACTCTGTCTCTTCCTTTCATTGTTGCGGTGAAATTAGAAAGATGTTTTCAGCAAAATGCAATAAGGCTGCACCAAGAGTAATTTCTCAAACTTTTTTTCCTTATGAAATTGGCTTCTGATTTCCTCTACCCTAGCTAGAAGGTGGAAATTTATTTCCAATTTTCTTGATGTTGATTTTGAGTTTACTTGATTGTATAAAAGCACTGGAATGTGGTTGTTTTCTCTTATTCCATTGTTTTAGACCATTCTCATCTGCCCATCTTCCCAAACTGGAAAGAGCCCAATGAGAAGTATTCCTCCCTGGTGGTCTGGGAATAAATATAAATGTGGGAAACTAGGCAGGCTGCAGAACACTGTAGAAAGAATTTTAAATGAAGGACAGAGCATTCCTTTTCACCTAAAGAGATATGCAGAATCAGAGACTGTTTATCAAAATGTGGAAAGCAGTGTGGCATTGCAAACTTTGACTCTTTTGTGCATGCACATATTGTCACAGTGCCTAGCACAAAAAGAAAAAGAAAAACTGGTAGCATAATGGCGCAATGCTGCTTTTGATCTTTTACCATCACCCCTCTTTCCTTGTCCATAGGTAAGTGCAAGAAGTCACAATTTGTCCAAAAGAACTTCACTGAAGTTCTCTTTTTCTTTGAAGGAAATGTTGAAAGTTCTCTTCCATCACACTGAAAGAGAAAGCTAGAAAAAGATGCAGGAGATATTGCCTTTTCTTCCATGGCACTAATTAAAAAAAAGCAATGATGGGGAGTTATTAAGGTGTGATTTTGGTAGGAGAACAAAATGGTGCATGTAGGACAAGCTGAAGAGTGGGAAGAAATTATAAATTTCTTATACAGAAAAAATATACAGATCTTCGGGATGATCTGTTCTCAACCTGGTTTTTTAGGTGTTTCAGTGGTCCACCCATTGCCACTCCAATTGAGTCCATCTATCTTACTGTTGGTCATCTTCTTCTCTTTCCTCCCACCTTTCCTAACATTATGGACTTCTTAAGAGAGTTGGGTCTTTGCATAATGTGTCCAAAATGTGATAATTTGACCTTATTAATTTCTGCCTTGAGTGAGAACTTTGTACTGACTTATTCCATAATCTTTTTGTTTTCTTGGCTATCCATGGTATTCTCAAGAGTCTTTTCAAATACCAACATTCAGAAGCATTAATACTATTCATTTTCTGCTGCTTCGAAGTCCAATTTTCACTTCTATAGAGTGTTACACTTGCATACACAGTTCTGATCTTTGTAAGTAAAGACATATCACAGCATCTGGATATATTTTTAAGGTGTTCAATGCTACCCCAAGTGCTAGTCTGTGGAATATTTGCTGACTGCTGGTTCTTTTACTGATAATAGTAAAATTGCAAAAAACCCTGCAAAAACTTTCTCAAAAAAGGCAACTGCACTTGTATTATTTGATGCAATAAGAAAACCACAGTCCAGAAAAGCCAAAAACATATTTTTAACATCCACACTTGTGAATTGGATGTTGCAGTCAATGGCATTGATGTGTTCTGTGAAAGCTTCCAATTCAAGTGTTTTGACTTTGACCCAGCTATCATATCTAAACCAATGGGTGGATGATAACTGGGTCAAAATCAAAACACATGAATTGGAAGCTTTCACAGAACACATCAATGCCATTCAATGTTTTTCTGGGTTGTACAATATGCATCAAAAAAGACAGCCTCAATATTGAAGTTTACAGAAAGCCCACTCATGCAGATCAGTATTTAGCTTTTGACTCCCACCACCCATTGCAATACAAACTGGGAGTTATCAGAACCTCATAACACTGGGCTGAACTTTTGCCTTCAAACATAGAAGGATCAGAAAAAGAAAACAAACACAGAATGAAAGCTCTCAGTAATTGTAGCTGTCCAAATTGATCCTTTGTCAAAGCCACATAAAGGTCTAATAGGGACCTTTCCACAACAGATATAAAAGAAGAATGCAACAAACATAGCAACATGGTCATTCCATAAGTTGCAGGATTATCAGAAAGATTCAGGAGGATTTTCAATACACATAACATACATGTGCACTTCACATCCATGGATACGTGGAAGCACAAACTTGCCCATGCCAAGGACAAAATACCCAAAGACAAAAAGACAGATGTCATTTTTACATTCATTCAATGTAATGAAATTAGTTCAGATGTTTACATTAGAGAAACAAAACAGCCGCTTTACAAATGATTACAACAACATAGAAGATCAGCAGTTTCTACAATCATTTGCATCTTAAAGACAAGAGCCATTTCTTTGATGACTGCAAATTCCAGATTCTGACAAGAAATTAAACTGGATTTCTAGGGGTATCAAAGGACTGAGTTATGTAAACATATTAAATCCTTCCCTTGACTGAGGAAGTAGAATCAGATGCTGTATCTCCTGTTTACAATTTAGTTTTGTCTCATCTCCCAAAACACCTTTCACCCCCTTCTGATGTGTATTGTGCTGACCCTCAGGGGCAAAATTAGCCTCCAAATCTATATTGCCTAGCCTTCATTATCTTGTTAGCCTGCTATGTGAGAAACCTATAAATTCTTGCCATCTCTCCTTTCCACTTAAAATTGAAAAAGCCCTTGGATGGGGGACGAATTATTCCATCAAATAATAAAAGTCCAGTTATCTTTTTTGAGAAAGTTTTTGCAATTTTGCTATAAACCATGACCTGGATTAATGAGAATGCACATAGACATTTACTGTTAATAATCTTTCCTAAAAAGGCAGAAACTATTCACTGTTTCAATATTTTTATTTTCAGTTCTAAACAAGTAGTTGCTTCTTATGTTCTTATTTGTTTAATCTTCTCCCACACATCATTTCCATGATATAGGTAAAGAAAAATTACCTAGACTGGGACTAAACTTTAATGTTCTCTAGAAATGGGATGGTTAATCTCAATGTAGGAAAATCAATCTTGTTCCTGAAATAGTTAGCCTAGCTTCTTATCTATTTATACAAAGTATTTTTTTTAACAAGCCTGTTAGTCTAAGAAAGCCATAGTATCCCAGCAGGAAACAGGACACTCATAAAATGTCACAAAATCAAATCCTTCTTTTGTGGCATGTTCTTCCTGTTTCATAGTTCAATGAAACAGTATAAAGGCCTTTCATTAAAAAAGAGATAGTTATTTATAAACCATAACTATTTGCAACTGTAAATATCAGAACTTCAGAAATGCCAGATTTCACCATTTCCCCTTGTAGGGAAGTGTGCATGTATATATGTATAGGTATACCAAGTACATATATACACATACACAGACAAACTTACACACCAAATATATATACCCCAACCCCAAATATAATTACATGACACAGATTCATGTTATTGATTTTAAAAAGATCCAAAGAACTTGGATAAAAATAAACTGGTTTGCACATTTCTTAGCCGAAATCAAGCTATGTATTGGTGATTTTATCAGTTGTTCCAGTCATGACTTTTGTTTTGCTTGTTTTTATCGAGACTCAGTAGTAAAGTTGTCCAGCAGATCTATCACTTACCAAAGTTTTGTGTTGCATATTTGAATGTTATATATTTGGCAACTGGCTTTAGTCATTGCATTCGATCACCTATGAATTCTTAGCTAGTGCCAAAGTCAATGGTCATGCCCCCCTCCAAAATCTTTCAATTGTTATCCTCTATTACTATCAGAAAAGTCAAGAGACTTAAGCCTCGCAAAGCCTTATAAAATTCCTGTTATAGGAAACTTTAGGACAATCGGAGTGATTTCTTATTTTATAGAGCTGCTAAGTTATTTATGGAAGATATTTGTAAGCTTGCTTATTTTTTCTTTAAAAAGTGCATCTAAAATGGTCCCATAAAATATTAATTGTTCCTCTCCCCTCACAAAATGCATGAATGTGTCTTCAGAATTAAATATCAAGTATCATGCTTGGCTTCTCACTAAAACAGTTACTTCACACTAAAGCCTGATGTTTAAAAAGTGCTATAGGAACATTGTGTGATACTGTATGTGAAGAAGTCCTTCCTTGTATCTCAGGTCTCCCATTATTCATTAAGTTGTCTGATTCACCATTCAGGTACTGTAGGAAAAGGAGGAAATGGTCTCCTAATAAGACAAAAACAAGACAACATTTTTGAAAGTGAGACTCCATTTTTTTAATTTATTGATCTAATTAGGGAGCAAAGATCATGGGAGATGAGACAGGCCATGTTGTATTGGTATTACTCGAGAAGTAGTATTGAGAATTGAGTATTTTCTCCTCCACCAAGTTATTGAAGTTTTTGGAAGGATAGCTCTTACTGATTTCAGAGTTTAGATTCAGTTCAGTCTGAAAGATATAATAATCTTTCCAAATCAGATTACCAGTTTGAATTGAACTGTTTGTCTCTAAGCTGATCTGATTCTATAGCCTTTTGCATATCTCTTTGCTCCAAATTGAATCAAGTTTCTGAGTTGGAAGAAGAAAAGACTTTTGGGGAAATGTTCATGGATGGGGTGGGGTGTTCAGATATTTCTTTCATTTTAACTGAGAAATGTATATGAATTTTCTTTTTTTCCTCGTATCATTATGTCTTGTGTGGTCTTCAGCCTCCATGACTTCAATTCATGCAGGAGGAAAGTTCCCATGGGATTTTTTTTCAGGAGTAACGTCCCTATTAAAGGGGATTCCCATCCTTAAGAAATCATTGCAGAGTTTCTTCAGCCCCTGGAAAAAATTCAGAAATATCACCCAGCCAATTGCAAATTTGGTGGGAAATTTTGAAAGGCCATGTGTGCCTGATTCTATCCTAAATGAACTTATTTTGACTGTTGAAAAAGAATAATGTAGTAGTAGAAAAGATGACACAAAATCAACCAAAGGAATAGGCAGCTTGATCCACAAAGAAAGACTACAGCAGCTGGGTTTTTGTACCTTGGAGTGAAGCAGGGTAAAGGAAGACATATTATATCACACACTCCATTGATAATGTGAACAGGGAGAAGTTCTTCCCTTTTTCCACAATTTGGGATAATCTATTGAAATTAGACAATTCAGGATAATTTAGGACCTTTTTTGCATGGTGCATAATTAAAGTGGAATTCACTGAGAGCTGACATAATAATAGAAGCTACTTTGGATTGTTTGAAAAGTGGCTGGTCACGTTCATGAAAGATTAGGCTATATCTTGATGTTTTCGCATAAAGACACAGGCTCTGGTGAACGTTTAATGAATCTACTTCTTGCCAGAAAGAGACAGGAAACCATGCTTCTCATTTTCAGTGGTGAGGTCTTCGGAATCTTAGGAAGCCTTGAAGTTCTCACTGCAAAAAAATCGAGACTGTGGTTTCCCTCTACTGCTATCTATTTTTTTCACCCTAGAAAGTTCTTTGAATATGTCCTAGAATCTCCTTTACTTCCAAACTTATTAGGTTGGGGCTTTTCACAGGTGGTCTTAAACTTTTTGTAAAAGCTGCCAGAGCCTGTCAACTAAAGATTTTCAAGGAGAGCCTCTCCAGGACAGATGCTTTTTAATTCTATCCTTGTCTTCATGTTTTTTTCAGACAGGTGGGAACTGTCTGCTCCTGTTGTGTAGCGACATCTCCTTCCTTCACTTTAGATCATATGTCAGCTTCCCCAGAGAAAAAGCAAGCATCCAGTTCTGTCTAAAAGTATTTAAGTGGAAAATGGTTCTCCCTAATGGAAGAGGTACACCTTTTCTGCCTGTACATTTAACTAATATTATAAACTGGGAAAGCTGAAAGGTCAGCTTGGTGAAATGTTTCTTTTGAATCCTAGAGGCAGAAGAGTAGGCAATAGTTTTCAATTATTCACACTCAACTTGCAAAAACTGGGATTGCTGCAAGTTGCTACAGCAATCATAGGCTGGTGCCAGCCTGCCTTTGCTCTATAAGTGCTTCATCAGCATTCTGTCAGTTTTGTGATGATCTCTGTTAAAACTACTGTGGGGTTGTTCTGCCTAGGCTCAGTAGTTCTTCTACTCCCATGATTCAGAATTAAACTTCTACTGAATTCATGGCCTGGAGAGGTGAGGATTAGCAGCCTGGGATAAGTCTGCTTTGTTTTAGAGTCTGCTTGTAGGGAAAGATTTCCAGCCCATGAAATTTCCTGCCTGATGCTTTAAATTAAAAATCCACCAAAATTAATCTGAATAGACCTGGGGGTGGATGGGAATTTCATTTACATCTTTTTTTTTAGATATGTAAGGAGGTTTGCATACTTACAGCAGTGTTCAAAAACTCTGAAGCGAAAGAGGCTTTTTAAATTGGGTGCATGTTTTGGAATGGTCAAGTTATGCAACATCATAAGGCATTTCAGGGAATGCCAAATAGTGTGGTCCTTAAAAAGCATGATTCTGTGAAATACATGCTGAGCTTTTAAAACATTAATCAAAGTGAAGGTAACCAACTTTTAAAATCTAGTTAACAAGTCCAACTCTTTACTTACATCCTCAAAGATATGTTCTGGTAAGCTTCCATACCATAGGGTAGTCAGAAAATTAGATTCTACCCCAAATCTGGAAATAATTATTTTTAAGACCTGCCAATGGATACCTAAGAAACTCTTTCAGATGGTCTAGGAATCTCAGATTTCCAGTTCTTATTTAAGGCAACTAAGTTAGCAGTGATAATGCTGTTTTGTGGATTCCCTGACACTCCTAAGTTTGTGAATCCTTTCATTCAAGGCTTGGAATAGAAAACAGTTTAGGGAAGAAAATAATGTTGCACAATATTTTTCCATCTAAGATAAGGGCTGAATTTGACTTTTGAATGAATTGCAAGTTATGGATTACCCTCCCCACAAAGTGAATGGAGTAAGGAAGAGAGAGAGAAAGAGAGCACAGCAAGACATAACAAAAATGTCACATAAATTCAAGCTTGTTTCCAGAAATTTCTATATATAGTCCCATTAATCCAAGTCATGTCTTGTAGAAAAATTCAAAAAAATGCAAATTTTCTAAAAAAAACAACTGGACTTTAATTATTAGATGTAACTGGGAAACATTTCAACTCCTATCCAGAAGTCTTTTTCAATCCCATATGAAAAAGAAAAAATGCTAAGGAATATATACATTTCTTGAAAGGGGCAGGAAACAGTGAAACAGGATACAATGAGTTCTCACAAAAACAGAAGGTGAGAAGTGAAGATTTTGATTTTCCTGTTTCCAGAAAACAGAGCAACATAAATTGGATTCAAATGAAATTAAATTAATTCAACAAATTAAATTAATTGAATTAATTGCTGTCTGTATATTTAATCATTGATTTCCCACTGTTACAGTTCAGCTTCAAACAATTTGGGAGGGCTGCAACTAGGTTTGAGTAGAAATATTTTGCAATTCTGGTCTAAGGTGAGCAGAGTTGGCTTAACAAAGAGTGGAGGAGGACAGAAGGCTCAAGACCAAGATTCTGAAGAAGGGATAAATGATGGTCCCTATTGGCCTGTTTTTTGCTCTCTAGGCCATCCAACTGCCTTAAGATCTAATGAAGGGACAAGATGCCATCCCTGCTTCAAACAGGAGAGTCCTCCTATCATAAAAGAGTGACAGGTTTCATATTCTGGCTAAGCTACTATGTAGTCTATGTGAACTCATCCAATTGTGGCCTAATAACCCATCATTAACAAAAACATAGGTTATTAAGCTGCG
This sequence comes from Acrochordus granulatus, assembly GCA_032468055.1. Lineage (NCBI taxonomy): Eukaryota > Metazoa > Chordata > Lepidosauria > Squamata > Acrochordidae > Acrochordus > Acrochordus granulatus. The sequence continues at coordinate 10,653 of JANHZU010004282.1, forward strand.
GCAGGGGCAAGGTAGCCAAGCGGTTAAGATGCTGGGCTTGTTGGCTGGAAGGTTGGCAGCTCGAGTTAGAGACCCAAGTGCCACCATGTAATGGGGTGAGCTCTCATTGTTTGCCTCGCTCCTGCCAACCTAGCAGTCCAAAAGCATGTAGAAATGCAAGTAGATAAATAGAGACCACCTTTGGTGGAAAGATAACAGTGTTCTGTGCACCTCGTCATAAAGTCATGCCAGCCATGTGACCATGGAAGTGTCTTCAGACTCTTCAGGTATGAAACAGAGAAGAGCACTGTCCCCTAGAGTCAGACACGACCGAAAGAGGAAACCTTTACCTTTATTTTTTAACAAAAACTTGGTGGCAAACTATGGTTAACAAAATGGTGCTTTTCAGTGAAGTGTGGACCTGTCAGTCTGTTCTCCCACGGAACAACTTCTCTAGCCCAAACTGTCTTCTGGGAAAATTCAGTCCATCAGTTGTCTGTATCTTTGAATAAAGTGGCCCTTGGAGAGGTTTTTTAGCCTCCCAGTTATGTGGCGAACAGAGCTGTCCTTCAGCATCTTAGCAACTGGATGGATGAGGGAAAAGGAGAGGACCAATCCATTTCGTATTGCTGGAAAATGGACAGGCTCTTGGTTGTCAATGCTATCTCACTGCGCTAAAAGCTTAAGAAACTGCCTGTTGGATGTTTAGCAAAGCACTTCAAAAGTCCTTCTCAGGACCAGCAGATCAGTGCTCAATGCTGGTCCCACTGACCACATGGTTGCTTCCTGTAGTTTCTCCAAGGGGCACCATTAGGAGAGGCAATCTTCCACTGGCTCACTTGCACTGTACACTGTAGGATTCACAATTCAGGTTTGCAGTGTATGCTGTAGAATGGCACCAGCTTAACATTGGGGGCTTGCTGTTGTAAGCTGAACTCATGAGTTGACATCCCAGCTTCCAGATTTATGGAGGCAGGATGGAGTGAGAATGGAGAAGGGGAATATTGTTTTAATTTTAGGCAAGGTAAGTATGAATAGACTTTTCCCTGACACAAGCTAAGGGGATTATGGTTTACATATAATCAGGAAATTTACTGAAGGACTTTCATGTTGGAAAGAGCAACTTATGAGACACTGAGATTCTTGTTAGGGTTAAGGTTGGCTTGAGAAGAGTTTGGTAAAAGAAAGTAGTTTTTTTATTACTTTTGAAGTTGGGTTTCTTTTGATTCTACATTGCTTTAATTTATAAACTGTTTTCAGATGGACAATAGTCTATAATTTCATAATTTAAGGCTAATTAAAATATGACATTGTTCTCATAGTTTTTAGGCAGGGGAGGTGAGGACATCGGTAAGAAATATTTTAATTACTTTATTTTTTATTTATTAAACAAATGTATGTAGTTGCCCAACTCACATACAGTGAATCCAAACAGCATATTTGATTTCTGCTTCAGGATTTTTTTTTACTTTTGCAGAGAGAAATAGCATGTCAGTTCCTTCCATAATTTATAGAGTAGTAGCATTTCCTTTGCTAGAAGCGGTGATCTCTATAATACCTTTTCTTTTAATGAAAAGGTGGAGTTGTAGAAGTGCAAAAAATGAGTAATCAATAAGATTGCATTATTGGAGAATCTCTTTTCCTGCAAGATAAATTTAAAGCTTTTTTCTTTCTCCCCCCCTCTTAGTTTGGAGAGAAAAAGGCAGTTAGGAATGGGGAATGAGTAATAAAAGAGATTTCTCAAATTAATCATGGTGTCAAGAAAATGGATAGTCAAAGTTTTTTTTTCTTCCATCCTTACTCTCACTCTTATAATACCATGTGATTGATTGGTGGTAACAGATATAAGAACAAGCAAAAGTAAAATAAGAAAAGTTCATTATGTAGAGTATTGTAATGCAGCTGTGACATTCACTGCCTGAAGATGTGATGGTGGCCATTAACTTATTTTAAAATAGGATTAGACTAATTTATAATAATCTGTTACTGACAATCACAATTGGCCACTTCCAATCTCTTAGCGAAGAGCTAGTGGACAGCTGAATATTGTACTGGGCAATATTGAATAACTGTCCTTGACAGTTCTTTTGGATGTCAGGAGTGAGCCAACTCTGGTTACTGAAAGGGAAATGGAATCTCCTAGCCATAACAAGACAGACCTATGAGACGGATTTATTAACATATTTCATGTATCTGAAATGATCCACATAAGAGAAAGTGTTGGTCTTGTTCTCAATTAAGCCAGAATGTAGCACATGGAACTTCTGTAATCTAATTGAAAATTGGAGATATGGATCTGGGAAGCTCATGATGAAAGCAAGCAGTCAAGATACGTTTGACAGTTGAACCATTTATTCAGAGAGGTGATGGGTTCAAGTGGAGGATACTTTCATTAGGGTTCATGAATCAAGGAGGATTTGGACTCAGTGTTTTCAATGGCCTTTCCAGCATTAGGTTTCTGTTATTCTATGATCCTCATGCTAATTTCAAAAGCCTTTGGTGAAATATCACTTTAGCCTTCTGCTAAGAGATGGATGTCCCTCTCTGCAAGTCTGCTAGAGAAGAAGATATGACCCTAAGGCACCTCCTTGGCCATTATGACAGTAGGATGTTAGAGTTGGAGGACTTTTTACCAGCTCTCTTACCAGTTCAATTTCAGAATTGAGAAAGCCTTTTGGATGAAAGGTGAAACGTCTTCTACTTGAAAAATCCAATCCAGATGCCGGCTTTTTAAACTTTTGTTGGGATGCAATTACCCTGGATGAGTGCGGGTCTTCACAGACAATCCAGTAGTGTTCATTCTTAATAAATTTCTTACCATGATGGGATCAACTGTTAAGGAATTTTGAGAACCCTGAAGCTTCAGCCTTTGTAACGATGGATAAATTTAATGAAGAAAAGGTAACAACAATACGGTTCCAACTCTGATACAGTATTTTCCATGCAAATTGCGTTTTGAGAGATGCACAAAGCTGTGCTTTCATTTACAACTTTGCTTTGTGCAGCGACTCTATGAAGCAGCACACAGTGTCAAACGGAGGTTCGGCAAACAGAGTGCAAATAGTTGAAACAAAATATAGTTTTATAGTTCATTTCAGTTAATCACAGAGTCGGCGTTCCAAGCCAATCTTCTATAGACGAGAGCAATGGCTGATTGGCATTCCATTATGACGCTATTCAACCATTCATAAAGCAAAGAGGTGGGGGAAGCAAGAAAAGAAAGATCTGATGGAAAGATCTGATTCTGTTTTCTAGCTAAGCAAATTCAAAGTTCCGTGCATTATAAATCATAGCAAATGTTCTTTTTAAAAAATTCATGCCTTGAGTACAAGTGCTGTAGTATCAGACTGGTGATTCATGTCACCCACCCATATGAAAGAATGTGGAGAAACCATAATGTAAGCTACAGAAGACATAAATACCAAATGGGCACTTAATTCCTGCCACTCTGATCATTTGTTATGGTGGACATCACAATTATATATTTAACCGTTGGATTTATTTTCTGCTTTTGGCACAGGAGCTCAAGGTGGCACTCCCACTTCTTTATTTTTCCTACAAAAATTACCCAGTGGGTTGGGTTGGGTTGGCCCAAAGTCACTACATATGTGTTTTTTTGCCTGGAGAAAGAATTGCAGTCTTCCTAACTCTACATTTTCACCATTGGCCACAGGACAAGAGCAAGTATATGTCAATGCATAAGTATCTTAATATGTGCATGTGTGAAGGCATCCATAAATTCTTGTAGGGCATTCTGCTCTGTTGAAATATTTTTTTCCTTTACGTTGTTTTTTTATCAGAAACATATTAAAGTAAGCTGTGAGAGGTTAGAAAAGAAAGGAACTAAACTCTGCCGTTTTCAACATCTTTCAGAAAAATAATCAGCTTTTTATCCCTCGATAAAGCTCTCCTACCCTATAGACATTTAATCACGCAGTCATGTCTGACTCATCACAATCCCATGGACCCCAGCATGCCAGGCCTCCCTGTCCTGAACTGCCTCCCTGAGTCTGCCCATTGTGTCTACAATGCTATCTATCCATCTCATCCTCTGCTGTCCCCTTCTCCTCTACCTTTCAATCCTTCCCAGCATCATAGTCTTTTCTAATGAGTCCTCTCTGCACATTATGTAGCCAAAGTACTTGATTTAGCTTCAATATCTGTCCCTCCAATGAGCAATCAGGGTTGATTACCTGTAGGATTGACTGGTTTGATCTCCTTGTCATCCAAGGGGCCCTCAAGAGTCTTCTTCAGCACCACAATTCAAAGGCATCAATTCTTCGATGCTCAGCCTTCCTTATGGTCCAACTTTCACAGCCATACATTACTCTTGGGAAAACCATAGTCTTGACTATACAAAATAATAATTATACAAAATAATTGTAGTATTATTTTGCCTGAATTTAAAACATAGTTTGTGGAAGATGATTCTGCACAGGAAAATAACTTCATCTGTATAGGATATGAGGACAAAAAACAATGGCAGGTGCTACTCCTTTGAAAAAAAACTTTAAAAATTGTAAGAAAAAAATGAGATTTTTCACTTCTTTAGCAATATTTGTACTTCTAGCGGCCTTGCGTACCACAGGATTAAGGTCATTTACTTTTGATGAGCTGGAGGGTGAATATGTGAATTGCTTCATTCCATTAATTTCATGCTTCATAGCAAATACACAAAGATTAGAAGTAACCCACATTCTTTACTGGTTCTTTACCAAGTTCTGTTGCTTTTATAAAGCATTTTTATTCTTTGTATAAAAGTATTAAGTTAATTACATGATTCTTTGCAGGTTGCCGTAAAAATATATTGTCAACATCCTGTCCTCATTCCATTCAAAATGATTTTCACTACAAGAAAATGCTTGAAGTACTTTAAGAAAATTATCTCCTATGTAGAAATATTAATTCATCTGTTTATCAAATATTTGCTCAGCTTTTTTCAGGGCAAATGTAACATAAAGTGTAAAATTGCATTTAAAATGCCCATGCAAAGCAATTAAAAACACATTAATAAAATGAAGACACAAAGAACACTTACCGCACTCAGAACCCTTGTTAGCACTAACAAGTTGCTTAAGAATCTCTTTGAATATCTTAGAGTGACAGCCACAGGAAGCCCATGTTTGAATTCTATCAGTTGTGCCTAAGACAACGTTGGAACAGAGAGACACATCTTTCTTGGGAAACATTTTGTCATTTTGGGTCATACTGTAGTTAGGAACAGATGTTTAAGCAAGAAGGCTCTCTTGTTCCTGTGGCAAAGAGAAAAAAAATCCTCTTCCAAGAAATTTAAGGAAGTTAGGAAGTTGGATCATCCAATTGCCTACTCCCAATTTATATAGGGCTTTGTAAGCTTGCTCGGGTTTCAGAGTTTAATGGCATCTCATGATACATTTTCTAGTTGAAAATGGAAGCAATACATGTAAAGATCAATTGTAAATTTAGTATCTTAGACTCAACTAGGTTCCCCCAATCTTTAATTCTATCACAAGATATCAAAGACAGTAGAGGACATCAAATTAACAGGATCCAAAGAAATTGCTAAACATGACTGTTATGTTGTATAAATTAGAGGTAGGCAGCTCCTACAAGTCCTCTGCAGGTGGTCAGTTGAGACTTCTGGCCATCTATTATTCTTCCATTTTCTCAGAGAAGAGGCTTCATGACTGGCAAATCTATCTAAACTTGATGTGGTCCTGAGGTCAGAGCATGCAATCTTTAATCCAATCACAAAGTCTAGGGTGAAGAGAATTTGATAGAGAGCCCTTTGCTAAATACTTTATTGTCTTCACTATTTCCCATTGCTCACTCATAGGATGTTCTTTGGAAGTCTTCTCTATCTGATTGGGTTCAAATGTATATTTTCTTTTAAGCCAGGGTTTCCCAACCTTGGCAAATTCTAGGTATATGGACTTCAGCTTCAATTACATGATTTCAATTACTGTCTTGACCTTTTTGAGCTGCCCATGTGGGACATCCCTGTTTCATGATATCAAGAAAGAATCCTCAGTATTTCTTACCATCACCCTTCCCTTTGCATAAAACTTATCTCCTTGAAATGTTGCCATGAATACTCCTTCCTGTTGTATCTGCTGTAATTTTCATTGCATTCTATTGCTAAATAAACCTGTTATGGGCACTTTTGCTGGAAGATCAGAATTTATAGGAGAATAGTCAGAAAAACATTGCACTGAATTCTATGAAATTTGGCATGCTTCATTGATAACATTCTAACTTTTCGGCAGACTTCACATTCTGTTAAAAAATGTTAATTATTTATGTTTTCTCCCTTGTTTGATAATGGGACTTGAAGTTCTAGTGGGTTTTTTTAATTCACATTCCAGAATGTGGATAGGTTAGGCTGCTCCCTACAAGTGCCTGCTGGATTCCTTTCAAAATCAAAGGAAGCTTTTATAACATTAAAGATATGATATAAGGCTGTTAGCAGCTTTTGGCAATCTGAGTCTCATCATAATTCCACTCCACCCTTCCAAAAGTGTCCCCCATCCATCAGAAATCATTAGTGATTTTTTAGAAATGAAATAGAAATTCCCTGAACAATTAAGAGCCAGCTCCCATGCATACATTTTCCTGCTCTTTCCAAAGCTTTAGTGCATTGCAGTTGCAAGCCAAGATGTACATGTTGATCCTGACAGGAAAAGCTACCATTAATGAATAATGGAGTACTGGCAATATATTTCTGCCAGGCTAAGCTGTTGTAATTCAATCCAAATAGTAGGGGAGTGGGTGTGTGATTTTTAGAAGATCTAAAAAGCAAAGCAATATTAAGCAAAATAAAGAAAGCAATACTTTATGATTATTTTTCTACGAGCCTCCATTTCTGTGTTTAAAAAAAGCTTCAAGAATGAAACTGCCTTGGCAGCAGAAAGAAAGGTTTATACAGAAATTAACCTGCCCATTGCTTAGTGCCCTGGAGGATATCTGGAAGGTTCCTTTCCTCTGCTATCCCAGTCTCTCTTTATTGCATTTTGAAAGGATGAAAGCCACATAGTAAATATATTCACAGACTTCTGTTACGCGTTTTATAGTTGCAATTTAAATCAGTGTGTGCAAAAAGTCCCAGTTAAATTCCTGATGTTGGAAGAAAAATTAATTGAAAGAAAATTAACTTAGGGATAATTTTATTTTGTTTCAACTCTTCCTTTTAATCATTAACATGACCTGCAGGCAGCCAAAACCAAGGAAAGAATAAGCAAACAAAGTAAATCCTTTAAAAATACAAAGCTTTCTTGCAAACAAGTAAATTCTTTAAGATGCAGAGCATTCCTGAGCACACAGATGTGGCACTCCCCAAGTCAGAAGACAAAGATCTATATACTTAATAAAATTAGATAAAAAAAATCTCCCCCATGGAGCTGCACATCCACCAGAATAAACATTCCCAAGTGCATATTCACACAAAGGATCACTTTTCCTATAAATATGGCCTGTGGGAGAAGGAAGAACAGTGAAGAGGGTGTGAAGAGGGTGTGAAGAGGGTGATCAGCTTGGAGTCATTGCACATACACAAATGCCAAAGGTCTAACCCCTCATGAAGACCATTAGCCTTAATTGGGAGTCTGGGTACTTGACGGGCAGTTGGAGAAATTCTTGTGATCTTGTAGCTTCAATAAACCTGTTGATTAAAACTGCATAGACTCAACCTGTACCTTTGAGCCTCATTCTACCAGTCTCAACACCCAAAATCTGTAGCTACCTTCAATTGCTATGATTGTCTGTCATGCTCTCGAAATAGACTGCCTTTGTGTTTTCTTTAAGTTGAGTCAGCCTGGATTTGAATCTGGGACATTCTTTTAACACTGACATCTTCAGTTTGTCAAGAATTCTACAGAAATAGAATAGTCATACAGATTCTGTTTACGCAACCAGGCTATGAGTTTGCTTAACCCCACTTTATTGCACAAACCACTGTTGACCAAGTTCACGCAGCATGCTCTACAAGCCCTAAGAGATGAGCTGAAGAGGACACTCAGCCCAGTTTAACCCAAAAAGCCATGTTACAGTGTTATAGTTTACAGTGTTATATGAACTAGTCAATACAGCAGAGAGGCTACTCCTGAAAAGGCACACGTTCCTAGGTCTCATGAGATGGTAACATCTGATGGAAGGGACCGCAGTTAAATCAATGAATCTCCTTATGTTAAACCTAGTTGTCTTATTCATTTTGTACTTACAGAGGACATACCATATGTTGGTTATAGGCTTAGGTTTTGTAGAAATAATAAAAGTTTTAATTTGGGAAGCCACTACATATTTACCAGATCCTTCAGTCAGAGAATAAGAATCTATATCACTCCAGATGTTATGGCTTGCTTGGTCCGTGTACATGCATGCTGGAATTTTATTTAATATTATGATTTTAACAACTTCTGGAGGCATCTGGATTCCACTCCTGCTTTAAGCAATGAAACTTCTGCTAAAATCTTTGTCTTTTAGAATTCCTCAAGCGCTCCTTCTTAAATTTCCTCATAATGATAAAAAAAATCAGTTCATAGAGCTGTCTGGAAGAAATTAGGTTTAAGTGTCAATGATTCACCTATTGAGTTTGGCCTGACATCAGTGGAATCACTTAAAGCAGAAAGAGATATTAATTCCAGACAGGCAGTTTCCTTAACATCAGTATTTTTTTTTTATTGTTTGAACTATTTAGCCACACCTCAGAAGAACTGGAGGGCACTTTATGATTTACAGAAGCTGCATTCCCTGCATTTGTTTTGTGCTGTCATACAGAACTGGATTTCTGATTATTTGACTTTATGTTTCAGATTCAAATTCCCAGACCCATACTATTGTAATGGCTCTCCTCTCCTCTCCTCTCCTCAAGTAGTAGAAAAGGAATAGGTAATGCTATCTAAAGTCTCTGCAAAGAATGAATATTCTTTCATAAAAACAAACTTCAGACTACTTTGTTTCATGGAAATGGGAGTTGGATATGTCAGGATAAATATAAAATCAAATATAACAGTTACAAGGGGCCCTGGAAATCATATACTCCAATCCCTCTGCTATTATTCCTAGCAGGCCATACAGCCTCCACTACCTTCTCAGGCAGTCTGTTCCATTACATACTATACTTAAGAGTGATGTTCAGTTGAAATCTGCTTCACCATAATTTAATCTCATTGTTTTATTTAATCTCATGTTTTGGAACAATGCTAAAAAATCTATTTTGTCCTCTACATGATAACCCTTCAGATACCTGAAGGCAGCTATTACATCTCTCACTGAATGCATTGGGAATGGGTTCTGAAGAAGTGTGTATAGTAAAAGAAGAAATGAGAGGATCACACACGCATTAGTGCTATATGAATGCAGATTGAATACCAAAATGAATGATCAGTATGAAAAAATATTTTGAGGTGTTTTTCAATTCAGTAATCATTCATGTTCTCATATGATAAAAAAAGCTTTCTTATTTCTTTCATTTTTGTGAGTGAAAGTAGAGGGAATTTGTTGAGAGGAAAATAAAGACTGGAAGAAGTAGTTAGCCATGATGAGAATCTTAAAAAGAGAGAAATGAGAAGTTTGAAGATAATCTTATCCCTTTCATTTTTTTTATTACTTCTTTTTCCTTTTCTGCTCTTCACATAATGGTGCTACCTCTAAAAGCATATAGAGTGATGGTTATATAGGCATGTAGTTTATCAACATCTTTTACCATATTTATTCTCTTGGTTATTGAAAAAAGTTCTTCTATAGTGAACTTATTTTCTTCTAAATAAACACATAGACATTTGAGAAGATAAATTTCATTTTTTATGAAAGGGCTTCAGGTCATGAATATGTGGCACAGATAAAACAAGGGTGGGATTTTAGCCACTGTCACAGGATTTTTCACTCCTCTTGTGGATGTCCTTGGTCAGATAATATTATGCCAGATGGAGAAATAGCCGGACCTCCTATAAGGCAACTCTCAGTGATAAAAACTGATGATCACATACTAATAACAATTTTCTAGTGTTATTAGTTAAATACTAATGTTCTAGAATTTAGCTACATTACATGTCTGATTAAATTCAGGTCGATGGTGTCTTGTAATCCCAGCAAGATTTTTGCATTCTTTAAGTACTGTCTGCTTATTTCAGTCAATGCTGGATTCAAGGCAGCTTTCTGAAAAGACAGAAATGCAGCTCTTAATGTACAGCAAAGACTGAGCAATCAATCAAATAACCCATCAAACAGATAATTCAGGTATTCTGGAAGGAAAGAAGAATCTCTAGTGTTATGGCAAAAAATCAGTTTGGTGGAATTAATTTAGCCTTCTGTTTTGTAGCTTGCTATTCAATCTTTTTAAATATCCCTGTGCTTTATAGTTGGTGTGAAAGGTTCCACTGACTTCTGTATTTCCTGGAGCTGTCAAAATGAAAAACATCACCATCAGTACTGGAGTGGAAGTAGGTAATGAAGACAACAGGTGCTTGAAGCTGTCACCTTAGTGAGAAAATTTGTAGCCTGCAGGTCTGTAACATACTGTATTAAAAGAAGAACAGTTGTTGCAGCCAATCTGCAAGACATATTGGAAAGATTTCTTATGTTATGGGAATAAATGAAATCCAGACAAAGTGAGTCTATAATAGAAAGCAACAATCCCAGTTAGTCCCTGAGCATCCTATGATGCCAGGAACCCAGTATAAATCATCCTCCCATACCTGGATTTTTATAAAGCCCTTCATGAAACCAAAGATTGCTTGAATATCATTACACCTGATTTGTAGTGGTGGTACCCCTTCCTATGCTAACCAGGTTCCTAATTTAATGCAATCTCTGTATAAATGCCAGACTGGGCCTTGGGTATTCACAAATTGATTATTGAATTTCATTTAAAAACATAACATCTTCTAGCCCTTATGTTTATTAAGTCTGTAAGATATAATAGCCATGCAGTGTTGGGAATGGTCCTATTTTAGATTATTGTTACTGTTTATGTTCCTGTTCAGGGAATCCATCCCATTATTAGACTGATATACTTCAATATATTGTTATTCTATTGTAATAGGTTCAGGTTGTATATTTTAAAAAATTCTATACTGAAACTAGGCCATGCAATATTAGTTGTTCTCTTTGTAAGTTGAGAGATAGAGAAACCTTAAATGGTGGAAGTCTAGACAATTTGCAAAAAAAAAAAATGAAAGAAGCAGATGTGACTTGAGTTGCCTGGATGAGATGACCTCCAATATGAACTTTATCATTATCCAGGATAGGCACAAAATGTTTAGATCAATCCTGAGATGAGAGTATCAAATTAGGACTATGAACCTTATCTGGGAGAAAAGGAGGTCCAAAGCAGCCAAGTAATAAGGTAGAAAGTTGGAACTGGCAGCCTGGAAACAGAGAAGATTAGAAGAATTGTATTTTGGTCAAGGACCCAGAGTTTTCTCATAACTGCAGAGCTTCAATAAATATTTCCCTCTCAGGAGCACCCCTGCTTCCTATATCAACATTTTAAAACCAAGTTATTAGGATTTTAGTTTGGCCACTTAGCTTGATTTTCAAATTAGTAAGCCTTTCCTCAAGAAACCATTGCTGGATCCAACTCTTCCATACAGTTATTATTCTGGATTATAATGGATCTCTCCAGATAATGGATTACCTGGATCCATTTCAGTCAGGTTTCAGGCCAGAATATGGAGTTGTGTTGAAGGGGGTGTACTATAGCTATTCTCTTGTAGAGTGCCTCAGGGCTTGATGTACTGTTTAAAAGCTATCTGAAATTGTTGAGTGAAGTCATTCATTAACTTGGGGTCCAATATCATCAATAATATCTGTATGACCCAGATGATGTTGCAAATGTCCTAACCCAGGTCTGGATGTTATTTGGACCTGGATGGGGAAGAATATACTCAGGCTCACTTCTATGTTTTAGTCCCCTAATGATTTGCAGTTCACTATGGCTGTCAGTTACAAGTGCTGGTTATCATTTATAAAGCTCTTCATAGCATGGTTGTTTGAATGAATGCCCATCTCAATAATTTTTGCCCATCCAGTGAGATTGGACAGATTGTGAATGCTCCAAGTCACTGCAGTTAAACTATGTCATCTAGTGGACCCTGGAAACATACTTTATATTACAGTGCTTGCCCTCTGAAACGGCACCTTTCTGGATATTTTCACGGCCCCTAGTTCTTTATCATGCATTCAGCTTGATGATGTTGTTAGAAACTGAGAAGATTGGTAATATAGTCAGACAGACTTATGATCTTTATTTTAAGCATAACGTTGCTAGTATGTGAAATGAGTGCAATTGTACAGTAGTTTGAACGTTCTTTGGCACTGCCCTTCTTTGGGACTGGAATGTAAACTAATCTTTCCCAATCCTGTAGCCACTGTTGAGTTTTCAAATTTGCAAAATACTACTCAAAATACTACGAGCTAGGCTTCATCAGTATGTGAACTAAGAACTACCAGAAGTACAAGCTGGGTTTCGAAAAGGCAGAGGAACTAGAGATCAAATTGCCAACATTTACTGGACCATGGAGAAAGCAAGGGAGTTCCAGTAAAACATCAACTTCTGCTTCATTGATCACATTAAAGCCTTTGATTATTGGATCACAACTAATTGTGGCAAATTCTTAAAGAGACTGGAGTACCAGACCACCTTACTGTCTCCTGAGAAACCTGTTTGCTGGTCAAGAAGCAACACTTAGAATCGTCATGGAACAACAGATTGGTTTAAAATTGGGAAAGGTGTATAACAAGGCTGTATATTGTTACCCTGATTATTTAGCTTATATGCAGAGTACATCATGCAAAATACTGGGCTGGATGAATCATGAACTGGAATTGAGATTGCTGGGAGGAATATCAACAATCTCAGATATGCAAACAATACCTCTCTAATGGCAGAAAGTGAAGAGGAACTAAAAAGCCCCTTGATGAAGGTGAAAGAGGAGAATGCAAAAACTGGCTTGCAACTCAACATTAAAAAAATCCATGGCATCTGGTCCCATTACTTCCTGGCAAAAAGGGAAGAAATGGAAGCAGTGACAGATTTCACCTTCTTGGGCTCCAAGTTCACTGCAGATGGTGGCTGAAGCCATGAAATTAAAAGACCCCTGCTCCTTGGGAGGAGATATGGCAAACCGAGACAGCATTTTAAGAACCAGAGACATCACCTTGCTGACAAAGATCCGTATAGTCAAAGCTATGGTTTTCCCAATAGTAATAATGTATGGCTTTGGACCATTAGGAAGGCTGAGTACCAAAAAATTGATGCCTTTGAATTGTGGTGCTGGAGAAAACTTTTGAGGGTCCCTTGGACTGCAAGGAGATCAGATCAGACAATCTTAAAGGAAATCAACCTTGACTGTTCATTGGAAGGACAGATGCTGAAACTGAAACTCAAATACTTTGGCCACCTAATGTGAAGGAAGGACTCATTGGAAAAGACCACAATGTTGAGAAAGATTGAAGGCAAAAGGAAAAGGAGACAGTAGAGGATGAATTGGTTAGATAGCATCATCAATGCAATGAACATGAATTTGAACAAATTCTGGAGACAGTGGAAGACAGGGAGTCCTGATGTGCTGCAGTCCATGGGGTCACAAAGAGTCAGACATGACTTAGTGACTGAACAACAAAAACAATAATCCTTATAAGGACACATAAAAACCAATTGAACAGAATAAGCCAGAAAAGATTACTGAGAGTGACTAATTATATATAGAAGCACAACATAACAAATGATCCTCAGATTATGATTGGTTTGGTTATAGTGATTGGACACAGGGACAAGATGTTTGATCTAACACTTAATGCAGAGGTAGCTCTGTTCTCCATGCATAGAATTTTATTAATCCCAAGCAATTACCTTGAAACTTTGGGCAGGGTTACGCAATCCTTGGTTCTCATCTTGAAACCTTCCTCCCATGAATCTTTGTATTACTCCAGCCAAATTTAGAGAATGAAGTAAGTTTTTTTGGTGGTGTGATTTTCTTTTGTAGTTTCCCCACAAATTTAAGAATGGGAATGAATTAGCTAAGCCTCTGTGAGGCTAAACATTTCCATTTCATTTATTACATTGACCCAACTCTCTTATAATCCAAAGTCCAATAATTTTTAGAACTACTTGCCATGTGACATCACCATGTTAAAGATGAAAATATGATTTAAGAAAGTGTGTTTGTCTCTCCTTGGGTTTTTAAACTTGTGGGACTTCACACACAAAAAAAAGAGGCATAGAGGGACTTGGTTTAATTAGGGAGTAAAACTTCATTTCACCTTCCTTTGTTAGTACCCAGAATCAGAATGATGCAGATAATGTAAATTGTTTTAATTTCCAGTAAAAACATATTATATATTTTCCTAATTTTGAACTGTAGTAAGCAAAACAAAATGATTAGGTAACACAAGTTGTTTAGTAGCTGATCTTGTCATGGAGGGCAAGGTTTAAACACTGACAATTCAGTTTAGAAAAATGCTCATACCTCATGGGTGGTTCTGCAGTACATTCTAGGGAAAACAGACTAGTCTTTCCTAACTTATTGCCCTCCACAGTCCATATATAGAGCTAATCAGCATGGCTAAAGAAAATATTGGAAGATTGAATCCCAATATATCTGAAGAACATCAAATTTGGAAAGGTAAAACAGGCCATATTGTGTGATAGATATGGGATACACAGTGCCTTTGTCTATATGGCAAAGACATCAGAAGAACTATGCTGGAAAATTCTGATTTCTGTACAAAGTTGTTTGGGATCTCAGAAGCTTGAAATGGACAATATGGAGCACACCCAACATTAGCAAGAATATCCATTGGCTGGAAGTAATAGGCAAGTTATTGATTGATGCACATACAAGGTCTTAGCATATGTAGTTTGTGAAGTTAAGATGAACATTTACCACTGAAGACACTTCATGAAAGGAAGATTGTGCCAAATGACTGCTGGTTTTAATATTTGCTTTGGAATTAGCATAAACTAAATTAATTAATACTAATACAATCAGTTAAATCAGTCTTATTGCTTGAAATGATGATAAATGTTCTTTGGCTCCATCTTAATGGAGCAGAAAGTCAGAAATCTTTAGACATGTGAATATTGAAGAGAGTTTTGCTCAGTGGATTTAAAGCTGGATTGGAATTTGGATTTCCTGAGTTTCAGTTGCAACTCTCAGTCTATAATGTAGGATGAAAAAGGAACTGTCTTGGAGAATTATTATACATTTTTTTTTCTTTTTAACTAGTGTGTAAATAAATTGAGTGAATATCCATATTTCTTTGGATCTCCAGTTCATGAGCTTGACATAAAAGTGAAACAGATTTGCAACTGCTTTGAACTATGGATAATGTGTTTTCATCCTTTAAAAAATAAGCTTTTTGTTAGCGTAACAAAACATTACATTCTTCTTAGTCAACAATGTGCTTATTTCTATCGACTTTATATTACATCTACAAGTGGTTGGCTGGATGTGAATAATGAAAACTCACCTCCTACTTATGAGAAGCAGCAGGGGTATATGCAGGAGTTAGTCAAAAAGTCAAGTTGGCAGCCACAACAGTGTGATCAAAGTTCTGCTTCTTATGATCCACATAAAAAACAGGAGGAACTTCAACTGCACTTTCATGGAAAACCATTTTGACTTCTTTTTACCTTACCAGTGGGCACCCCTGAGGAGAAGTTAGAGAATGCCTTAAAAGATATGGCAAAGAAGCATCTCTACCTCTAGCATTGCGCATCCAAGTGCTTGCTGTCTGACTAGTCATCTTCTACAATAGTCCAGGGTCACAGAGTGAGAGGTTAGATGGTTTGAAACTACATGCTTGCATGCTGTTATTTGAGCCCCCCCCCCTTTAGCACCACTGGGTTGGCTAAGACTGAGGTTGGGACTTCTCTTTGTTTCATAAGTGCTTGGTAATGTCAATGGTACATGCCAGTAACCTGCTAAATTAGTCAACGATGATTCATTGTGTTCCTGATGCTACTGGTGAAGTATTACAAAATCCTAACGGAATAAATACTATTGCATCCCAAAAAGGCCTCTTTAAAAAATATTAAATAATCAGCTTTTAAAAACAAGCAAAATATAAAGCCTTCCAGAAATTTGCCCTTGAGATGAACTTAATAATTTTTAAAATATCATTTATTAAATAAAGAATAAGAAAAAGTCTTCATGTTAGAGAAGATAATTTCAAAATTTCTACCTAGAATCACTTGTCTCTGCCAGTCTGTTATTCATGATTGCTAAAGCCCCAACTCCACCTGAAAAATCATTTTGCCTGGTGCTGATACAGACATTTCTGGGGTAGCCATTGGCCGTCTCTGATAACTGCTTCTGCAGAAGCGCCAGGGAGACTTTATTAGAAGTGGTAAGATCCCTCATGGAAATCATCTCTCCTGAAAGCCTTCTCCCCTCTGTGTCACTATCATACTGTCCATCTGTTTCCATAGAGAAGTTGTGCCGGCGGAAGCGGGATCCAGGTGTGATGGCGTTGCGTCGCCCAAGACGGGCAGTTGGCTTATTGCAATCTGGGCAACATCTGCATCGAAACTTTCTTAGCATCCAGTTTAAAACCTGCTTGATTACAATTGAGATGACGTTAAAAAGAGAATATATGCAGCATACCCCCATTAATATAAATGTGAAATTCCCAAATCTGTATAATCCCTGATTTCGGTAGACAGCATTTTGACTGCTGACCAGATCACCAAATCCAATGGTGCTGAAGGTGACAAAACAATAGTACAAGGAGTCAATGTAATTCCATCCTTCCACAGCTGTATACATGGCAGAGGCACAACAAGAAAGAGTAATGGCAAAAATTCCCAAAATTAGCATCACGTGGTAGACTGATGGTTTCCACCCAATCAGGCTGTCCGCATCAGACATGGCAGAGCCCCTTCGGCAAGTAGGAGGTAGAAGGCCACTTCTTCGCAGCTGTCTCTCACGGCAAGCCTTCATGACCAAAGCCAAAAGTGAGATAATACGTTCTAAAAAGAGATTGAAGAACAAGATGGTTCCAGCACACCCAAAGAGACCATAAACGATAAGGAAGGCTTTACCCGCTACTGTTGCTGGTGTGGACATCCCAAAACCTGGAAAAGCAAAGAAATAATGAAGCTGAATGAACTGAGGTGGTCTAATAATTGGATTCTTGAGGGTGAAAGTCCATTGTCAAATATTTTATTTGTTTTTGTCATAGAGAGGTAATCGTCTGTTATTTAATAGCATAGCATTCCGGAATTATGGCATATAAGGCAGACTGGCTATGCAGCCATTTCTTGTAACTAAGTCCCTGACTCAGTGACAAAAATTATTGCCAATTGTTTTGAGAGGATTAATACATTCATTAAAGCAGCACATGAATCTTATTATTTAAGTCAAGAGAAGGCAAGCTTTATGGACAGTGAATATATTTGGAATTCTGAGAGCATGTACTGTAATTTACATCCCATAACACAGCTTTTGTTGTATGTTGCAATTTTAAATATCAACCAACTAAGAATTAATTTAAGGATTAAACACATTTAGAGACTTTTGGAAGAAATGTTACCATTTGGAAGTCTTTTGTAATTTTCCAGATTTAAGATAAAATATGGGAAGTGCCACTTCTGAGATCGTTAAACATTTAACATGCCAGAATTTGATCCATTAGATCCCACAGAGGTATTGGCTGATCTGCATTTCAGGATGTAACATTTATAGTGAAGGATGATCCTTTATTTCAGAATTTAGTCAGACATCCCTCTGCAGCATTTCTTAGATTTATGTCTGGCAACATTAGTATGTTTTTTAAACAGTGAAAATTCAAATGCTTAATGCAAGCGATTGTTTGCACTTGTGTGGCTGTTATGGAGAGGAACGGGAAGTCTTTAATAACACATTGATGGTGAATAAATCAAAATGTGCAGCTAACTCCATATTGAGGAAGTAAAGCTGTGATAATACACTACCACGGAGTCCCACAGCTGTAGAGACTTAGAGCTCTTATGGGGAGAAAAATTATACCCTTGCTTGATTTCCACACCAATTGAATTCTTTTCTGTGGTGCCTAAACAACTAAGAACATTAAAAAATATAGGGCATTGTCAATTACATTCTTGGGACTTTCACCAATAAATCATAGAGCAAGTCTTCAAAAGCCACTTTATGGGGGCACAATGGCACAAGATGCTGGGCTTGTCAGCTGGAAGGTTTGAGACCCAAGTGCTGCCTGCAACAGGGTGAGCTCTCATTGTCTGCCCCAGCTCTTGCCGACTTAGTAGTTCGAAAGCATGTAAAAATGCAAGTATATAAACAGATACCACCTCAGTGGGAAGGTTACAGCATCTATGTGCCTCGGTATATCGTCATGCTGGCCACATGATCGCAGAAGCATCTTCAGGTGAATGCTGGCTCTTCAGCTAGGAAATGGAGATGAACACCACCCCTTAGAGTGAGCCATGACTGGCGGTGGGAACCTTTACCTTTATATGCCATGATGGAACTCAAGAATAGATCCCAAGAAGTGCAAACCTAGAATGTCTCTTAATCATCTGCTGCATGAAAGTTTTAGGTGGAAGGAGGAATGATATCGTGTAAGTCTCTGATAGTGTTGTAAGGCAAGTACAATTCCCATCTGAGATCATTTCAGATTTGCACATCTGGCAGTGTGTGCCTGCTCTTCAGGTTAGACCAGACTAGGAAACCATGCCATGGCAGTCAGTACTACATTTATTGTAAAGCTATAATAATAAATAAACCTAAATAAATAAACCTTGCAAGCCTAAATGCACTTCCCATCCACTCCCTTCATCTTCCTGTGAATTAGGGAGTGGCTTGCCTGAGATATTTACTCACATTACATTCTTTACTTAGCTCAGGCTCTATTTATCTGACTGTTGCCTTGGGAGTGGCTCCTCCTCTTGATCTTCAAGACCATTCCCTCTGCTCTCTACATAGTGTGTTAATCCTGTGTTTACCATGTGATTTTAAATTTCAAAAGACTGCATTGCCATAATACAGGTAACCTAACTCCTTTAGTGATTATAGATTTTTAAACTCCAAGTTCACATAGTACTTGACAGCAAGCATTGGAGTCACTTCCATAAAACTTGATTCTACGATAAGTGATCCCACCATAAACAGTTAAAAGAAAAATATGAAATGAGTGCTTGGTTTACTGTGCATGCTTCCATGAATCTACAATGCTATACCATGGAAGTCAGCTGATTCACCTGGAATTCCACTTCCTTAGAAAAATCTGGGACTGTTGTTATATGGATCAGTGAGAGAACACATGCTTTGCATGTAGAAAGTGGGTTTAGTCTCTGCCATCTGTAGATAAGGTTAAGAAAGATAAGGATATAAAACTCTGGTGAGTCATGGTTACACTGTGTGAAAAATACAGAGCTAGTTTGCCCAATATTCATTCATTTAATTGATATAGCCACCCATCTCACATACATGACTCTTGAGACACACACAATTAAAAAAAATCAATTACAAATAAACAACTAAAATGAAAACCATCAGAAAAAACAATTAAACAGTTTAAAACTTCTGTTTCGATGTAAGACAACTTCCTCATAACCCGGAGAGCAATGTAGAAAAAGTAATTCTTAGAATGTCCATCACATTGTAAATTAGAGTACAAATTAAAACCCTAACACTCAAGACATGGAATAACTACCCTTGTTGTACAAGTAAATAATCAATTATAGATAATTAAAGTGAATCCAACAATTTTTGTAGATGGAACTGCTAACTCACAAATCAGGTATATTCAAACAAGCTTAGCTTTTATTATTTTATTTTACTGCTTTAGTTTTGCTTTTTTAATCAGATGAAATTGGGTTCTTTCTTCATCAGTCTAAGGAAGAAATCTCTTCTGCATTTTATGTTAGCTATGGGGATTCTGAAGAAAAATCTATCTGACCGCTATAGAATTAGACACAATTCATTGACTCATTTTAGAAATAGCAAACATGCTGTGTAGCAACATGAGCAATTTATAAGCATGGGAAAGCAGACCTGTTGGTGGGCCAGTTGTTAGAATGAAGGCACAGTAGATTAACTTTACATAGCCACCACCAGGAAATAGAGAAATCAAAACCAAATGTGGAAGCTTCGAGCTTATCTCTCTATCCTTGAATCAAGAGAAAGCTATACAAGTGTGAAATCTGCTCTTCCCATTGTTAGTTCCTTTCTGGTTTCTATTGCCTGAGTTCTCAGCCAGTACTAGTCACTTGACTTCTCTCCAAGATAATGAGACATAAAATCTAACAGACTACACAGACAGTGAGGCTGTTGGTAATTTGTATAAAAACATCTCCACAGCTAAGGATAATTTAAGGTTATCTTAGTCATTTGTTGGCTATGAGATGAAGACAATGCCAAATGGATACAGCAGGAAAAAACTACATTGTCCAGGCATATTTGGGTAGCTAGTAGGTCCCAGGAGAAAAAGATAATTAGGGTACTCAACAGGATCTAAAAAATGGTAATGGCTACTATATTGATTAACTTTACCATAATGATTTACATGTACTCTTTTGGAATGTGAGGCAACTTGGTGTGATGGTTAAAATATCAGCCTAGAAAGCGGGGGATTGTAAGTTCTAGTCCTGTCTTAGGTACAAAGCCAGCTGGGTGACCTTGGGCCAGCCACTTTCCTCTGCCCTAGGAAGGAGGCAATGGCAAACTACTTCTGAAAAACCTAGCTGGGAAAACTGCAGGGACTAGTCCAGGTAGTTACCAGGAGTTTACACAGACTCAAAGGCATGCATGCATATTTTTGGAATAATTTAAATGGAGAGAAAGCTTTTTGGGGAGAAACTGGAGAGAACTGATAACTTGGGAACTCTAGTTACTTCTCACTTCCAAATTTCTTCCTTCTTAGATAGCTTTTCTTCAGCTCCAATTTTGGTCTGTCCTCTCCAACAAAGTAACATGTTCCACTAGACAGTTGGAGAAAGCAGAATGAAGGAACAGGAGTGAAGCCTAAATGAAGAGAGATCAGATAATCGAAATTTGTGATGATGAGTCAGGGAGAGTCGTGCTATATCCTTAATTGTTTATGCTTAAATCCCTATGTTTTATAAATTAAAAACAATAATCACTATCACTGAAGGTGGTTTTTATGCAACATTTATTTCATATCTTTGGTGGTATCTGACTGTTTTCATAAATATTAAATTGAAATTGGACTGACTATTTATTAATGCTATCTTATTTGAGCTACTAAACTCCAGAATATTAAAGAGCTAC